>JAJOOH010000521.1:0-62277 GCA_029582605.1 Solanum gracilifrons | reverse complement strand
TATATATAATACGAAAATGTAATGCAAAGTTTTAAACAAATAAATAACTAAATAAGTAGAGACTAGAGACTAATTACTCACAAAATAAATAATTAAATACAAACAAATAAATAACTAAATGAAAAGTGAGTTGGAACGAATGTACCAAACGTCTACTTAAAAAAGTAGACGTGTATGACCGAAAGCCAAAAATTGAAAGTTGAATTTTGAAGCTCCAATTTCCAAAGACCAAATTCGTAATTTAAACGGGAATAAGAGATTAGAGAGTAGAGAGAGTAGAAGATAATATTTTTGTGACTTGTGAGTTGTGAGTGAGAAGAATGAAAGATTGAGGGTATTTATAGTTAAAAAAAGGATGAAAATGTAGTTTTTAGAAGGTTGGGGTATTAAAAAAAGTTTAGGGGGTAGGGAGGTGTAAAAGGGGAGTCATGGGGGTGAAAGAGCCGTTGGTGGGGCCCAAAGGCAGTTGCCCAACGGGTATAATTTTAATTTTTTAATTAAGATTTTGTTTTTTTTTTTTAAAAAAAAGGGACCGGGACCGGGACTAACCGAGAAATTCCGGTTTTCGTCCCGTTACCCCTCCAGGACCCGCTACGTTCCGGACCAAATCGGAACCGAGACGGAACTGATAACGGACCGGGATGGACCGGAACCGAAACCGGCACCTCCTGGTTCCGTTGCCAGCCTTAGGTAGTAGTAACAAATAATAACTTTAGCAAGATAACATGAGCTAGTGGTGACAAGCAGAAACAATAGCAAGAAAATAAGATAAATAGGCTACATAATAACCGGTAGTAATAAAATCTAAAGATAGATAAGAAGAAAGATACTAGTATTTTGAGAAGGCCAAAGTCTATTCATTTTTGGGAAAATTACAGAAATCCACTTTTTAGTTTACTTATTACCATTATCCCCTATAAGTTTTACAAATCTCCAAAATCCCTCATTTTCGCACATCAGATTAGTGTATCATGTATAAAATGTAATGTATCTTACTTAACGATCAATGTATCTCGCACATCAGATTAATGCATCAGCGCTTATATTATTGAATCCGTTTGAGGGATTTTTGTAATTATAAACTTTTAAGGGATAGATTGTAATTTTGCCTTAAAAGTATGTGATTTCTGTAATTTGCCCCTTTTTTTTACCCCTCATATCAAGTGACGAGTTTTTAGTGAGCTGAAGCTATGCCATATCCTTGCCTAACCACCTCACCCCAATACTTCTTAGACCCGCCTCTATCCTCTTCAAGCCCACAACGATCAACCTCTCGACTAGAATTTCTGCACATCTCATCTTTACAGTGGTGGAACTAGAATTTTTAATAAGAGGATTCAATATTTGAAGAACTAAACACACGACTAATTGAAAGGGGTTCGACATCTATTATATATATAAATAAATAATTTTAACCATGTATAAATGGTAAAATTTTCTTCCGAAGGGGTTCAGATGAAACCCCCTTACAGAAGGCTGGCTTTGCCCCTGCATCTTCATATATATATGAATCATCAAATTTCACATGGCTCGACTAAATCTACAGAATACTTATCACCACCCGATACTAAGTTAATTTTTATAATTTACAAAGTAGTGATAAATGGATCTAGATACAAGGAAATATGACCAATTCAATTTAAATTATAAGATGACTAACTGCCAATTTTTTTTTTTCATAAACAAATATATTTATTTAAAATCAAAGTGAGCCACAAACACCTCTAACTTGGTCTATTTTTTTCTCGAAAAATAAAATAAAATAACAGATAAAAAGGAAAATTAGAAAGTCCTATTCCTCTCTGCGTTCCATTCATTTTCCTCCATCATCGACAAGAGAGAAAGGAAAAAAAAAAAACCCTAAAACGAGAAGATGCTTCGAGTAGCAGGTAGAAGGCTTTCTTCTTCAGCCGCTAGATCTTCATCTAGCTTCTTTACAAGAAGCTCTGTCACCGTTACCGATGATTCGTCTCCGGCCAGATCTCCTTCTCCGTCACTCACCTCTTCGTTTCTCGATCAAATCAGAGGTCAGCTCCCTTATTTCATTCCTTAATTAACATTTAATTTGATCCTCAGCTTTCATGTTATTTGATGTTGTCATTGTTAGCTTTTTTGATTTATTTTTTGGTTAAAGTTAGGTCTTTTTTTTGGGTTTCTGTGTTTATTTGGCAGGAGATAGGAATTGTAGATCTAAGTTTCTATGCATCTGCGCTCCTTAGGATGCTTAATATAGAGATGTTGAGTTAGACAGGATTGAGAATCGAAAGGCTGTTGTGATGTTGTGGTCGTTAGGTTTTGTTATTTATTTTTTTGGTTGAAGTTCGTTTTATTTTTGGTTTGTATATTTATTTGGTAGGAGATGGGAGTTGTAGATCTATGTTTCAATTCGTTTTGCACTTCTAAGAATGTTTATTATCGAGAAGTTGAGTTAGATGTGATTGGGAATCGAAAAGCTGTTGTGGTGTCGTGATTATAAGGTTTTGTTGTTAAAAATTTGGTTTTTTTTTTGGTTATGTGTTCATTTGGTAATGAATCATAGGAGATGGGAATGGTAGATCTAAGTTCCAGTGCGTTTTGCGCTCTAAGGATGTTTAATATTGAGAACTTAAGTTAGATGGTATTGTGAATTAAAAAGCTGTTTTGATGTTGTGATCATTAGGTTGTCTTTAGTTTTTTTTTGGTAATGTATTTATTTGATACTGAATTATTGGAGATGGTAATTGTAGGTCTAAGTTTCAATGCATGTGCGCTCCTAAGGATTGTTTCGATATCGAGAATTTAAGCTAGATGGGATTGGGAATCGAAAAGCTGTTGTGATGTTGTGATTTATAGGTTGTTTAGTTATTTAAAGTTTGTTTTTTTGGCTTCTGTGAATATTTGGTACTTAATTATCGTAGATGGTAATTGTAGATCTAAGTTTCAATGCATTTGCGCTCCTAAGGATTGTTTTGATACCGAGAACTTAAGTTAGATGGGATTGGTGTATCTAACAAGTTTTGTTATGTTGTGATTATTAGGTTGTTTTGTTGTTTAAAGTTTGATTTTTTGTGGTTATGTGCTTATTTGTTACAGAAATATCAGAGATGGGAATTGTAGATCTGAGTTTCAATGCATTTGCGTTCCTAAGGATTGCTTCGATATTGAGAACTTAAGTTGGATGGGATTGGGAATCAAAAAACTGTTATGATGTTGTGATTATTAAGTTGTTTAAAGTTTGATTTTTTTTGGTTATGTGCGTATTTTGTACAGAAATATCGGGGATGGGAATTGTTGATCTAAGTTTCAATGCATTGCGCTCCTAAGGGTGTTTAGATATCAAACTTAAGTTAGATGGGATTGGGAATTGTAAAGCTGTTGTGATGTTGTGATGATCAGTTTCTTAGTTGTTAAAAGTTTGGATTTTTTGGTTATTATGTTTATTAGGTAAGAAATGATCTGAGATGGGAATTGTAGATCTAAGTTTCAATGCATTTCCGCTCCTAAGGATGTTTGAAATCGAGAACTAAAGTAGAGAGGACTGCAATTTTAAAAACTGTTGTGAATATTAGTTCTTTTGTTGTTGTTAGAAGTTCCTTCTTTTTGGGTTGCACATTCATTTGGTATGGAATGATCTGAGATGGGAATTGTAGATCTAAGTCTCAATGCATTTGTGCTCCTTAGGATGTTTGATATTGATGACTTACGTAGAGGGAGTTGGGACTGAAAGCTGTTGGTGATGTTATGATTATTAGTTTTCTTGTCCTTTTCTTTTGTTTGTTTTGGTTATGTATTTTGGAATTATTGGAGACTGAAAATGTAGATCTCAGTTTTAATGCATGTTCACTCCCAAAGATGTTTGATATCGATTACTAATGTAGATGGAATTTAGAATCGAAAAGCTGTTGTGATGTTTGTGGTCATTAGCTTTTTTGGGTTAAAAGTAGTTTTTTTGTTTTGGTTAAGTATTTATTTGGCAATGATTTATTGAAGATGGGGATTGTAGATCTTGAGTTTTTATGCATTTGCATTCACAAGGAGATGCATTTAAAAGATGCATAGGTTACAGAAGACAGAAGTAGATCTGCTAGCTTCATTACAAGGCAGCATAGTGTGGGAGCTAACCAAAAAAGAATCATGATAAAAGGCTAGGCTTAAGTGAGGGAGCTCACAATATCTGAAAAGACGGAAAAATAATTTACGTAGGAGTTAGGACTGAACAAAACCACTTCCTCTAATACAAGTTAACACACTGTTCACCAAAGAATTAAATCAAAGTCAAATCAAGACTGAGCTGTTTCCTGATCCAAACAATGGAACATGAGAACTGTTATGATGCTGCTTTCTTTGTTTTATTCAGATATATATTAATAATAATGTTTTGGAATTGTGGTTGCAACACTTTGAATAGTTAATACAAAATAAAGCTCTTCTGATATTTGTTAGCAAACTTCCAACAATTTTCAAATGTTTCAGGTTTCTCATCTAATTCGGTTTCTCCCGCACATCAGTTGGGTTTAGTCTCAGATCTTCCAGCCACTGTGGCTGCTATTAAGAACCCCAGTTCAAAAATTGTATATGATGACTCCAACCATGAGCGTTATCCACCTGGTGATCCAAGCAAACGTGCTTTTGCTTACTTTGTCTTGACAGGAGGCAGGTTCGTCTATGCCTCATTGCTTCGCCTCCTGATTCTCAAGTTTGTTCTGAGCATGTCTGCTAGTAAAGATGTCCTTGCACTTGCTTCTCTTGAGGTGGATCTTTCCAGCATTGAACCAGGGTCAACCGTTACTGTCAAGTGGCGTGGAAAGCCTGTTTTCATCAGACGCCGAACTGACGATGACATCAAATTGGCAAACAGTGTTGATCTCGGCACCCTTCGTGACCCGCAACAAGATGCTGAGAGGGTTAAAAATCCAGAATGGCTTGTGGTTGTTGGGGTATGTACTCATTTAGGGTGCATTCCTTTACCAAATGCTGGTGATTTTGGTGGTTGGTTTTGCCCATGCCATGGCTCCCATTACGACATCTCTGGTAGGATTCGCAAAGGACCCGCGCCGTATAATCTGGAGGTGCCTACCTACAGTTTCTTGGAAGAGAACAAGTTACTTATTGGTTGAGAAATTATGTCTTAATTTCCAAGACAAACTTGTAGCTGCTGGACCAAAATTGGATCTTGCGTTTAGCTTTCTTGAGTTATACATGGATTGTATTTACTGACCAGTACTGGTAGCACCGTTTTTTGAGTGAATAATTCTGCTGGATGCTGTTAAGAGATTTTCTCATGCTTCATATTTGTTTTGAATAAACTTTCCAAAGATTTACTTATTTATTAGTCTAAATATGTGATTGTGACCATTAACCTTTCCTTTTGCACTGAAATCCATTTTTTTCCCACCCTTCTGTTCTTGACCGAGGCTTTTGTGCTGTGAACAATCACACAAACACACGCGCAGGGGTAGATGGATCGAATTCATTGTCTCTTCGTCAAATTATGTATCTTGTGTACATATTTCCTAGAGTTGATAAAATATCATCTCATGACGTTTGTGTTCTAAAGGATGAAATGGTGCTATTGGTTGGGGATCTAAGGCTGGAGAAACTTTCTACTTATGAGTCGGGTATAGAATCAATGGGCGATACTTGGTTATAATTTCAAATCAGTAAAATGTGATACTACGATTTTCAAGGTTTAGTCAAGATCATAGATTCGAATTGTGAGAACAGTTTCTTGGTAAGAAAGCGTTTAGACCCTTGTGATCCCAATCAATCAGTAATTGTTTATTTGTCTCTAGAGGAGATCTTCAAATCAAACTTATGAACCATTGAAAAGGTATAACATTTTCTAGTAAAGATTCACCTTGACAAACTTTTGTACTGGGCATAAGTCTTTGATCCCACATGACATTCTGGTAATAGGGAAAGATACTTGATGGAGCGTAATTAGTTCACTGGTGACATGTTTTTATTGCAAATTGAGGGTTGGTAAGCAACTAGGAGCGTGTAAGGATAGAAAGTTGCATTGTATATTTACGAGTAAGGTTTTTTTTATGTTTTTGAATCATTATAATGAAAATTTTGGCTCCGCCACTATAGACCATAACTATATATAGTTGTGTATTGAATATGTGAAATGTGACATTTTCCCAATTGATCAATTGTTGTTTTAGATTTATACTCATTTGAGGCTTATTTAGTTCAACAATTAGTGTCCTCAATGCCTAATTATGTCCTATTATAATGATATATTGATTTGCAAATTACAGCTATGAAGGCTAAAGAACAAGACAATGATGAATGTTTGAAAGAAAGACCAAAAACAAGAAGTGTAAACTCCATATTGTTGATCGCCTAACAAGAAGGGCGGATCGCCTAACAAGAAGACTGGATCGCCCAATGTGACAGTGCTCAACACTTGAATTAATTGAGGCAGGTCGGCGAACTTAAAGAGGAAAGGTGACTCGCCGAACTCAAAGGGTGAACATGCTGACCATTGCCAAAGGTGACAAGACTTGGAGGAAAAGTGAAGGCTTAAAGGGTGAACAAATATGGTACTCGACGATTAGCCGAATATGAAAGACAGACTCAAACGAGCTCGTCGACTAAGATTCAAACACATGAAGCTTAAAACAAGAGAAAGGTGAGCTAAGAAGCAAACGACGATCCGCCGAATTAGCTTGGTGAGCCCGACTAACATCGCTGAAATGGTCGCCCAATGAATTTTGGGCCCAATTTCGGGAAACTATAAATAGCCCAAAGGAGAGGAAAGTAGAGTCTTGAATCTTTTCTAGAGACTAGTCTACACTTTTTCTCTAGAGTTTTAGTGTGAGAAATATATTACCTTATGAATAACAATTTTAGTTTTGAGGTTTCTTCAACTTTGCTCTTGAAATTGACAATTTGAAGTTGAAATCAAAGTGGGCGTTGCATATAATTGCTTAATTTCATATCATCCATGACTGCCTTCATGATAAGTATAATTACTTTATGCTTTGTGATAGGTGGCTAAACCCCAAAGTCTAGGGGTGCATTTATGGGGTTGGATGTTGATTTAATGTAGTGAATATTGTGTTATGCTCTGTTTTTTTGTTATTGATTCATGGATTTAGGCTAATTAACATGTGGGTTAATTTATAGTTTAAGGTTGCAAACTTAATCCTACTTCTGATCTCCAATTGATGCTCGAAAGAGATTGATTAGAGTGAGTAGTTAGTTTGATACTTACAATTTAGGTTTGATGTTTGTAGTTTGCCTGAAAAAGAGATTATGGGTCGGATTTATTTGCCTTAATTCTACTCAAAAGAGAGAATAGTGTAAGGTAGTGGGTTGTTTAGTTTTGCAAATAGATGAGAGTGAAAAGAGATTCTATGAACTGATGCTATGAGATCAAAAGAAGATTAGTGTCATTGAAGATGACTCAACCTATCCATGAATGTTTAGCACTATTGAGAAACACAATTACCTGTAGCGCCCCTTCAAATTCTAAGTAAAGATTCAAACCATCCTCCATATGCGTATAGGCTCAAACTAGATGATTTATAATTGTATGTATATGCGTTGAGATCAATACTTAAGTGTGGGAATTTTATTAGATGTGAACTAAGGTTATAAATGGACTTCTAGTATACGAAGAGTTTTGTGGCATAATACTAAGAAAATGAAAGGTCGTGAAACCTTCTTTCCAACATCTTCGACCATTCATTAATCTAAGTTATATGCTAGAAGTTATGCCCATTTTACTACGCTTACATAATCTGCGCAATCTGCCGCGCGACCGCGCTGAAAAGGCACTGCTATTGCTAGGAGTGCGTGAAGTGCTGCCCAATCAAGGCTTCAACTGCGAAGCCGCACACACTTCCAAATATTCTTTTAGTTTTCTCTTCTTTTCACATTCTATGAGGAGTGTTTTCGTCCTTTCCTCACACCAAAAACCCAATCCACATCCAATAACCTCTCCCAAAAACCTTATTCTTTCAGATTTGATAAGTTACAATAATTTTTCTCTTTTTTTTTTTCCTTCTCAATGCTTCAAAGAACAAGATCTACAAGAATTTTAAAGATTTCAATCCAAATTCTTCCTCAAACTTCAAAGTTAAGGTATGTAAGACTTTGATGAGAGTATTCCTTCGCTCTCATGCCTAAAGTATTTTTATTCTCAAGAATTTCAAAAGATTGTTAGAAGCAAAGCTAGGCTTTTTATGATATTATGGTCTTTCTTCATAAACTCTGGTTTTTATTGTTTCACTTTAATTTTGAAACCTTATGGTACCGATTTAGCATGATTTTATGGTCATTCAAACCCTTATGAATTTTAAGCATGATATGAATTACAACCTAAATACATGTTATTTTAAGATATGACTTTTGAGCTTAGCCTAATATATGATTCAACATGATACGTGGTTTTCATACCTATGAGCACTATATGAATATATGTTATTTTGGGAGGACTATTTAGTATCGAGAGAATTCAAGTTTAGAAAACTCAAGTCCCATAACTATGCGCCAACGTAGGATTATGTTTCACCACTTTGTCGATTGACCTTTTGACCCTGAGAGGCTCATATTAGTGGATCCACATAGATATGATATGGTTTTATACTTTGGAAAGATATAGGGTAACCCTCCCAACTGGGTTAGCTGTTGGACATCATGAGCTCACATAGTGTATGACGGTTATGAGAAACTCTCAAATTATGCAAATTTTATGATATGTTTTTAGGTCTATATGATTTATTTTAAGTATGCTATGTTATGTATATGATTATGCAAGACTACTGAAAAAGAAATAACTATATGTATTAGTACTTTTGAAAAGTGATTTTTATAATATTTTATTATGGACTACAACTGTTTTCTCTTCAACACTTTTACTATACATATGATCTTCGAAATCTTATTTTACCGTCTTATTCATGATTCTTTAAATGATTATGCTAGTGTCCTCCCTTACTTACTCAGTACATTTCACCAACCGATGCATACATTTCTCTACGTTGCATCTTTCAATGATGTAGATTTCAGTACTCACACTCAGATTTGTTGCTATTGAGGTTGCAACACTCCCAATTAGCTCTTGGTGAGCCCTCCTCATTTGGGGAATCTGTTATTTTAGACTCTTAACTCTTTTCCTTATGTTGTCTTTGTTTGAGGTAGCTGAGGGCCATGTCCGAAAGACTTATATTTTCATTCTAAAGTAATAGAGTCTTTATTCAGACATTAGTAATGTAGTCTCATGGAGTTTATTGAATTCTTTATTAAGCATATGTTTCAGTTTTCACAATAGTTTGTATGATATGTCTGATATTTTAAGTGAAGGGTTAGCCCAACATCATTCATGGTCCTAGGTACCGTGTCTCGACTATGGTGTAGGCTCGGATCTTGACAAACTTGGTATCAGAGCACTAGTTTCAATTGTCCTAGGATATCTAAAAAGCCGTATCTAGTAGAGTCCTATTTGTGGGTGTGAAAGCACTTATAATGAGGAGGCTACATGATGTTTAGGAAATATTTCTCTCATTTATTCTCTAGATCGTGCAACAGAGCTATCCCTAAGAAACATATGCAGATTCTTGTGTTGCTCCAATTTCTCTAACTACTTCTCATCTTCGAGGTGATAGAAGTAGTAAATGTTGATTCTAACCGGTAATGTGTTATCAAATAGAACTATAAGTATTTCAAAGACCGAAGAAAGGTATTGAGATGAGCCCATTAGTATGATTTAGCCCATCAATCAAAATATTATGTTCTTATTTATGTGAATTGTGTTGTTGAGCCAAAATATGATATGCATCTAGAACCTTCTATAACTCTTTGTTACACAAAACATTCATGAAAAGAGAAAGTATGTGTCTAGAGTCTTAGGTGGTATTGTCACTATAAGATAGTGCGATTTGGTTGTGATTTATTAGTGTAATGAACAAAAATGTGATGTGGGAATATAGAAGTGCAGTATCCAATATGGTGGGAATAATGAGTTAACAATGTGTACTATATATATTTATGTATAGAAGTTATTTATTCATTAAGTTAGAATTGAGGTGATATGTCTTTTAGTATAATTAAGGGATAATAAGTTAATGTAGGTCTTACGGTAGACGGTAGAAAAGAAGTCATTGATTAATGTGACTTAGATTATGATTGAACCAGGAAAGGAGTTTATGATTCAAGTCTTTAATGAAAGTATATCCTAGGTAAACATTGATAGATCTAGGCTTTACTTTGTGATTTTGAAAAAGAACCACTTGATGCTTATAGAGCTATAAATATAATTTAGACATTTGTATGGATAAGTAGTGGTGATGTGTGAAAGAAGAATATGTCAAATGTATTTAAATAAGATAGGCTTTAAGATTAAGATCGACTACTATCCGTAAGAGATTTTGGTGGACTAGTACTGTTTCTCAATTTGTTATTTATCTATTAGCAGCTAAGGCAGGGCAGTAGGCGAAGTTGTATTGTTAGACACTAAGTTTGAAATGTGAATGATCATCCACAATGGAAATAAATAATAGTTTAGGGATTATTGAAGCTAGTTTTATAAAATTGATTTAGTATGCTTAAAGTACCATATGTAAAAATTTAAGTTTATGAATTTTCTACAAGAGTAATAATTCAAGTATTATATAGATGTGATTTATAGGTTATACGATGAATGGTGACTAAGTCATTAGATATAAGAGATCCTTAAGCATTATGAAGATAAAAGTGAACCCAAGGTAATATGTGGTTACATGATATTCTAAGGTTATTAAAGTGTTGTGTATTCCTGGTTAGTATGTTGGAGTATCTAGGTGTGGATGAGGCTAAGTATAATATGTCTTATGTGGTGTTATTAAAAGCTGAATAATCCTTTTTAGATATAGATGGTGTTGCGTTCTTAGTTAAGCTTTATTCTCTATTTATTAAGAGAAATATGAACTTAGAGGAGGTATGTTAGTAGAATAACAAGAAATATTAGAATATGAGGTTCTGAGAAAATTGGTTATGTTTGCTGGTAAGAGTTTAAGTTATATGATGATGAGTGTAGAAACTAGAAGAAGTTAAGAGTGGTATCTTTGTAAGGAATATCCTATAATGAAGCTAGTATCCTCTAAATATAGATTGTCTCGATAATTTAAGCCCAAGCACACATGTGTATATTATTGTTGATTTTAGAAGATATGAATAGGCCCAAAGACTTAGAATGTCGGTCTTGATCTAAGGGGGAGATGATAGGGAGAAGTACCAAATCAAGTCTTATGAATCAGTTTGTGATGCATTTGAGGAGTTCTGATGAGATAACAAATCATTTCTACTCTAGAGTATTCTTCAGATTTCAACCATTATGACATACCACTCATCTCTTTCATCTTAACATCGTGCCCATGGACCATTCTCATGCACCACATACAGATTTCTGCCCATGCTCAGATTCTAGAATAGAAAGGAATAGCTTCAGAGCAACGACCCCCACATTACACTATGAATCTATGACTTCTATATGTATGATCTACAACTCTTTATACATGCGCCCATGATTTCTTAATATGCTTAATCCTACATACTCATGATACATTCTTGGTGACTAGTGAAATCATAATACGTTAAGTATGTTTTCAGCACATATTCGTGCCTATTATTTTGTTGTTCTAAATCGTACTTATGTTCACCCATGGTAATGGAAGATGGTTTAAACATGTTCTATGCCTAGAATACCTCTTTATGTATTGTTTATGCTTCAACTACATGACATACTTGTGCCTATTTCCCCTGTCTCTTCAAGATCCCCATTTATGAGTGTCAATGTCATGATAAGTATAAGCTATGATTTATCACTATCTCTCTTATTCTAGATCCTCATACTTTAGTCCTTTAGTCAACTTCCCTATTTTGCGATAGTGGTATTGATAACAGTTGAACGGTGATTTTAGATGAGAAGATAGTTTTTATCTTATTGGAAAGATCAGGATAAGTTTATTTATCTAAGGCTATAAAAGTGGAGGGAGATCAAAGATCTATTGTATGAAATAGTTAGATGAAAAGTATCGGTGTGTCTCTTGGTAGTAATTCTTGAAAATTTCAGTTTATAAAGACGCTAGGAAAGCTAGAGACTATTAGATGGATTGGTTACCTTGAAGTCCATGAAGTGGTCATAGTGATAGGCTTGAATATTATGTTGATGACATATGGATGAATACATTATGCACTAGTAGCTTCATGATTTGAACTTGAGGTTAGTTGGATAGTTTGGGAAAAAGAAGTTGTATTCTTAGGATGGAATTTCCCATAGAAATATAGGATTAGTATGTTCATCTTATGTGTAACACCTTGTGAGTTTAGATTAGGCTTGAACATTGTGATAGCATGTGATTAGACTCAAACTTGAATAGAAGTATATACATGTATCCTTGTGATGGTTATTAGTTGCAGCTGATGAATGATATTATTCTAGAGAATAAGCGTAGTTGTGAAGTGTTGATAAGCTTAAAAGCCAACATTCGTGTCGCTTAACTCATAGTAGAGTTATTCTTACCTCATGTCCATGTCAAGTAACTTCAGATGGTGTGTGCCTGATGTTCAATCTATATTGTTCATACTTTATGAATCTTTATCGGGTGTCTCACATAAATTATGTCGTCGATTCCTTCGCTTGAATGCTACAAGAGTTCTCTTTTTAATTCGTACAGAGGCCAATAGAGGCTAAGTCCACCACCTAGTTTATGTTGTTCTGGCCTATGCTAGTTTTACGTTCTTAAATAGTGCTTCTAAATTCTTTATTGCTGATTGCTAGACCCCTATTGTTGGAAAAAATAGTTTATACTATTCTATATAGCTCAAATATCCAAAAGAAATCTTAGCTTACTGTCTTCCCATTTCTATTCTAGTTTTGATCTTCATTCGAGGATGAATAATTACAAGGGGGGATATTGTAACAACCCACAAGTTCTAAGTAAAGATTCGAACCATCCTCTATATGTTTATAGGCTCAAACTCTATGATTTATAATTGTATGTATATGTGTTGAGATCAATTTTTAAGTGTGGGAAGTATATTAGATGTGAACTAAGGTTATATAGGACTTCTAGTATATGACGATTTTTGTGGCCTAATACCAAGAAAATGAAAGGTTGTGAAGCCTTCTTTCCAACGTCTTCGACTGTTCGTTAATCCAAGTTATGTCCATTTTACCGGGCACTACGTATTCTGTGTGATCTACCACATGACTGTACGAAAAAGGCAGTGCTACTGCTAGGTGTGTGACAAGTGCCATGTGGTCAAGGCTTGAACTGCGTGGCCGCGCACGCTCTAAAAAATTCTTTTAGTTTTTCTTTTTTTTTTTTTACATTCTACAAGGGGTATTTTCGTCCTTTCCTCATCCCAAAACCCCAACTCACATCCAAAAAGCTCTCCCAAAATTCTGATTCGCTCATATTTGATAAATTACGACAAACTTTTCTCCTTCTTTTTCCTTCCCAGCACTTCAAAAACAAGACCTACAAAAAATTTGGAGATTTCAATCCCGATTCTTCCTCAAACTTTTAAAGTTAAGGTATGTGAGACTTCAATGAGAGTATTCCTTCGCTCTCATGCCTAAAGTCTTTTGATTCTCAAGAATTTCATTAGATTGTTAGAAGTAAAGGTAAGGCTTTTTATGAAATTATGATCTTTCTTCCTAAACTCTTGTTTTTATTGCTCACTTTGATTTTGAAACCTTATGGTACTGATTTAGCATGATTTTTATGGTTATTCAAACCCTTATGAATTTTAAGCATGAAAACAAGTATGATATGAATTATAACCTGAATACATGTTACTTTAAGATATGACTTTTAAGCACAACCTCATATATGATTCAAGATGATACGTGGTTTTCATACCTATTAGCATTATACGAATATATGTTATTTTGGGAGGACTATTTTGTACCGAGAGGATGAGAGTTTAAAATGTCAATTATCTTTTGGTTAAACCTCCTCATTTGGGGACTCCGTTGTTTAGATTGTCAACTCTTTGCCTTATGTTGTCTTTGTTTTGAGGTAGTTGGGTGCCATGTACCGACAAACTTTTATTTTAATTCTAAAGTAGTAGAGTCTTTATTCATACATTAGTAATGTAGTCTCTTGGAGTTTATTGAATTCTTTATTAAGCATGTGTTTCAGTTTCCGCAATAGTTTATATGATATGCTTGATATGTTAAGTCAAGGGTTAGCCCGAGATCATTCATGGTCCTAGATACCCTGTCTAGACTAGGGTGTAGACTCGAGTCACGACATTACCCTATGTGACATCGATTTCCAAACCCCTCACTCCTAGATTACTTGTTACTTAATTTAATTTCTGAAATCTTAGTTTAATTGTGATTCTTGATATGAAAATTATTTTCATAAATTTGGTGGAATCATCCACCCATTGTTTTTAGTGCTGCAAATGAATTGTTTTACATTCCAAATTTCTTGATAGAATTCCCTATACTATATCACTGTCTGTGGATTCGACCCTGACTCTTAGTTGGGTATTTATTATTGACGACGACGACTTACTCTTTAAACTTTTTTTGTGGGTAGTTTGAGTTAGCAATGATATTTAGAATGCTTTTGCTTGGTCAACATGATTGGAGAAGTTGGATATCTAAGGGTGTGTGCGATACGGGAAAAATGTTTTTCAATTTTTCATGCTTGGTTGGTCAAATATTTTTCTAAAAAAACAAGTTCATTAGAATGAGGAAAATGACTTTCCTAATGAAAGTAGAGAAAATAAATTCCACTTTGAATGTAATTTTTTTTAATTGAGCGAGATCACACCATTCTTTTTACTGAATTTTTAAATAAACCTAAAGGATAGTCGATAAAGAAGAATCGAAGAAGTAATTAACAATTTTATAAAGACAATTTTGTCACGACCCAGATCATCGTGATTGGCACCCATACTAACTCTCCGGTGGGAAAACCATTCATACTAATTAGCTAACCAACTTAATCCAAATACTAAAGCATTTAAGGTTACATAAGCAAGTTTAACTGCTAAGGAAAAGAAATACAGTTCCCATAAACTCCAAAAGTCTAACGAAACAATGTGGAAGTAACGCCTAGAACCTGAAGGTCAATGTACCAAAACTCTAACAAGATCCATTAGTCTAAACAAGAAGCGTTACAACCCCAACTAATGTACTAACAACTAACTAGAAAGTCTAAGTCTGAAAATATGGACCTAAACAGAAAGAGAACTCATGGCAGCCTGGAAGAACTGACTCATACTTGAATTCGAAGCGATCACTGATCTTCTAAGCGAGATCTATTAATAGTTGCCTGAAGATTCCTGTACTCAACAAAGAAAGAGAAAGTGCAGTATCTAAACACAACCACAGTGTACTGGTAGGATCACGCGGCTATCCCACTAGGTTGGGAAATCTCAAGTTACTACGAAAAAGTTTTTCGGCCTATAATTTTTCCCCGTTCGATTTTCTATAACGGCGGGAACATGTCGTTACAATAGATAACAATTTACCCATCCCTCATCCCTGAATGACAAAACTTAGGAAAGATAGGCTAAAGAAGGAATGAAGTAGTACTTGAATCGACGAACAATTGGGGATACTTTTCTCACATGTCCCTTTCGATTTACCAAGTAGCTTCCTAAACTGGACGATGCTTCCATTGAACTTTCACAGACTTAATCTCCTTGGTCCTCAACTTGCGCACATCATGATCAAGGATTGAAATTGGTTCCTCCTCATACTAAAGGTCTTTGTTTAACACAATTGAGTCGTACTTAATAATATTATCCCCGTCACCAGATATCTCTTCAACATGGACACATGAAATACCGGATGAACTCCCGATAGATTAAGAGGTAAAGCCAATCTATACGCCACTGGCCTTACACATTCAAAACCCTCAAAGGGACCGATGTATCATGGACTTAGCTTGCCTTTCTTGCCAAATCTCATCACCCATTTCATGGGTGATTGATGAGTCTAAGATTTGGACTCATTTAGGGCTTTATTTGGATAAATTTAGTGTCCTCAAATGCTTATTTTATGCCAATAACTGACATAAAATCCTTGATTTCCAAGTATTTGGATTGAGGAACAAAGCAAGGACACTAATTTGCAAAATGGAACGAAATGAGCTGAAAGAAGGAAGAAAAGAGAGCCTGGTGATCGCCTAGTCCATTTTGCGAGTCGCCAAGTGGCCATTTGATCGCCTAAAGTTCTAGTGTCCCAAACCCTGAAGGAGAAAATCAAGTTGGTGAGAGAAATGAGCAGTCGACGGATTACCGAGTGATTCCGCAATGCAGAGTTAGATCGCATAAAGTTACAGGCCTGGAGGATGCTGAAGGCCAAGGCATAAAGGCGATGGAATTGACCAAAGGGTGGATCGCGGGGTTGATCGGCGAGCCCGACTTACTGCACTGAATGGCCCTTCGCAACATATTTTTGGCGACTATAAATACGTCTTTGAACATTTTGTTTAGTATCTTGAAACATTTTTGTAAGCTTTTTAATTAATTCTCAGTTTGAACTCTGAGTATTGAGACACGTTTTCCTTAGCTTTGAAGAATTGAAGTTTTTCACTTTTAAGAAATTGGAAGTGGGTCTTGAGATTCTTCAATTTGGACCATTGTAAGGATGAAATTAATTTTACCCAGTTGATGGAAACACAATTTGGTAACAATTTTTATCTTTTTACGATGTCTAGCTAAAACCCCAAATTTTAGAGTGTGATTATGTGATGAAGGGCTGATTTAGCTTAGAAGTATTGTTAATTGTTAGTTTAAATGCTGTATAGAAGTGATTTCAATCATTAATTGTGGGTTAACTTAAATAATTGTAGTTGCAAATGCAGTTCTACCTTCGTGTTTTTAGGTGGATTGAGAGAGGTTTTAAAACCAAGATTATTGATTGATGGTCTGTGGGTATTGGGTTGTTATGGGTTCAGCTCGAGAGAGTGAATCCTAAACCCTTTTCCTCATATTCAGCTCGAGAGAGTGAATGGACTAAGGCGTAGGCTGTTCTTATTTTGCATGCTTGTCGATGTTCGAGAGAAATTGACTTGATTCGGGGAAAATTATTCGAGATAAAGTTTACCTCCTCTATAGTCTAGCTTAATCACTAATATCTAGCTATTTCCTAATAGTTGCAATTACCCATTTGTCTACATTAGCCTATAATCATATCACATCCCAAGAACCCATCTCATAATTGTTATTCCGTATTATTTGCTGCTGCTGTAGTTGATAATTAAAACCAAACCCCTCTGTTATTTGATATTCGTGTCACCCCCTGATTTAAATTATGTTTTTATTCGATAATGTTTATTCCTATGACTGATTTGAGCATATTTGTACTTTCCTATTGAATCTTAAATACGTACCGCTCCCTGTGGGATTTGACCCCAACTCATTTAGCCCAACTCATTTAGTTGGGTTATATACTGCCTAGCGATCGTTGACATTAGAATTGGATAAAGTTTCCTTGAAACGTTAATTCAAAATGGCGCCGCTACCGGGGAGTGGTGTTGGTTAAGATTCTTTAGTTAAGTTGAATTTTGTTCTTTTCAGTCATAGTTGAATCTACATACTTTATGTTTTGGTTTGTGTGTTGCTGTTTTGAACAGAGGAAATGAGTGTGAATGGAAGCAATGGTAGCAAAGTGGGACACCAAGATGACATCGGTAACTTCAATGATGTCAATGAGCCTAATGTTAATGACCCTTATCTAATGGGTGGAATTGGTGAGATTCGCTTGTCTCCGGCTGAAGGGAACGCTGTGTTCCACATTACAAGTACTATGTTGTAGCTCTTGCAGTTGAAAGGGTTGTTTGGTGGGCTGGCTCATAAGGATCCCCATAAGCATATTACTTTGTTGATGTTTGCGGGCCATTCTCCTTCAAGAACATATCCCAAGAGTCGGTCTGGTTGAGGTTGTTCCCATTTTCTTTAACGGGAGGAGTATGTAAGTGGTTGGCTGAATTGACACGAGAATCAATCACTTCGTGGGAAGAGCTTGTCACCACATTTCAATTGCGATTTTTCCCTCCTCTAAAGATGATGACTCTTCGGGACAACATCCAAAGCTTCAAGCGTTTGAAGGGTGAGACAATTCATGAGACTTGGCTATGATTCTAGAAGTTGGTGCTGCAATGTCCAACTCATGGTTTGCCTGACAACGTTTTACTGCAATATTTTTACTGAAGCCTTGATTCGGTGAACAAGGGTGTAGCTAACCAACATTCTCTCAGAGGTTTGATGCAACAACCTTACATTATAACATCCCAACTTTTGGATGGTATGACCACAATTAATCGGGCTTTGTACACCCGTGAAGATTAGGTCTCCTCTTTCACGTTTAAATTAACCAAAGAGCATCTTGACAAAGACCAAGAGAACATGGCAAAGATCATAACACAACTTTATATTTTGTCCAAAAATGTCATGGGAGCTGGTGCTCGAGGTGTCAATGCTGTGGGTTGATGAGTCCACAAATTGGACTAATTTAGGGCTTTATTTTGATAGAAATAGTGTCCTCGAATGTTTTTTTTGTCTCAATATATAATGAAAACTCTTAAGTTTCAGGTATTTGAAGTTTTAGTGGAAGCATGGACACTTAGGCGCAAAAAGGAACAAAAAGGCTGAAAAGAATGAAGAAGGTGAAGCATGAGCATCGCCAAGAACCTTTGGCGATTCGTCGAAAGGACAGGCTCCTCCATTTGTTCCAGTATGCGAAGCCTTGAAGGAAAAGGATCAAAAAGACGATAAAAGGAGCACTCAGCACTTTTCCGAATAGTTCCGCGATGCAGTACTATACCGCCCGATGGTCGAGAACATGAAGATGCTGAAGGCAAGCATGAAACAGCGATGAAACAAAAGAAAGGTGAGTCGCCGAGTCATTCGGCAGCATCGACTAACTTCACTGAAAGATCCGCCAGCGCTATTTTCTGAAGTCTATAAATACCAAACTTATTATTAATTTTAGAGAGTCAAACTTTTATTTTAATTCCCATAATAGAATAGTACTTTTGATTTTTTTTCTCTCAAGTTTGGAAAGGGTTTTTGGGAGACTTGAAGAAAGAAGGATTCTATCTTCCCCAAGTTGGAAGTGGATCTTCTCCATTCTTCTTCCTTTGCTTAAATAAAGGTTTAATTTCTTATACCCATTTGATTTTACTATCATTTTAGGTGTATTTTGTTATTTCTTGATGTGTGGGTAACAACCCCCATTCTTGGGGTGTGATTTAGCAAATATGTGTTCACATTATTGTTGGGTCTTTCTTGCTAATAGGTTAGATGTAGTTTAATGGTGATTTAACCTAGTGGTTGTGGTTTAATCTAAAGGTTTTGTAGTTGCAAATACAAAGCCACCCATGTGTTTTCGGCTTGCTCGAGAGGGAGGTCACGAAATCAAGACCACTAGACTGATGACCTAAGGAGTGGGTCGACATGAGGTTCAGCCCGAGAGGGTAAGCCCTAGTCCCATATCCTAACACTCAGCCTAAGAGAGTGAGTGGGGAAAGGCGTAGGCTGGTCTTCATGCGGCAAATGGGTGTCCGAGAGGAATGCATTTGAAACAGGGTAAGTTCCCCGAGAGGGAACTTATTTCCATTTAAAGCTTAGCCTAGTCACTATTGTGTTACAAATTTCCTTTCAAAATCATGTACCCAACTACTTATCTCAACTTGTATTGCGGTCACACCCCAAGAACATTTCCCCATACTTGATTTTCTTGTTAATTTTTTGTATTTTTACTAATTTTGACAAAACCCTAAAATTGATATTTGATACTTTCGTATCACTCCCTTTAATTTACCATGGTTTTGTTCGTTAATGTCTTTAGCTATGACTAGTTAGAGCTTAATTTTATTTTTCTATCAATTCTCAAAACCACTCTTTTGAGACACGACCCCAACCTTTAGTTGGGGTACTATACTATCGACGATCGTAGACACTCATACCGTAGGTTAGTGTCGTTGGTCACGATAAGCATCAAAATGGCGCCGCTGCCGGAGAGTGGTGTTATTTGAGAATTTTTAGATTAGTAGAATTTTTGTTCTTCTTAGTTGTAGTTCACTAATTTATTTTTTAGTTTTGTTCTGCTGATTGTGTAAACATTTCAGAAAGCATGAGTGTTAACGGTAGTAATGGGAGCCAAGTGGGCCATCAGGACGACATTGGTAACCTCAACGATGTCCAAAAGGCCAACATCGATGATCCACATCTCATGGGAGGTATCAGAGCCATTCGTCTAACTCCAGCAGAGGGAAATACGGCGTTCCACATAACAAGCACCATGTTGCATTTTTTGCAACTAAAATGACTTTTCAGTGGATTGGCTTATGAGGACCCACGTGAGCATTTTCGAAACTTCGTGGATGTGTATGGACCTTTCTAGTTTAAGAACATTTCTCAGGAATCAGTTCGATTAAGACTATTCCCTTTCTCATTGATGGGGGAAGCTTGCAAGTGGCTTGCTAAATTATCGTGAAATTCAATCACTTCATGGGAGGAACTGGTCACCGCATTTAATGTGCAATTTTTCCCTCCCTCGAAGATGATGACTTTTCGGGATAACATCCAAAGATTCAAACGTCTGAATGGAGAGCCTTTTCACGAAACTTGGCTCCGGTTTAAGAAATTGGTGATACAATACCCGACCCATGGTCTACCTGATAATGTGCTCTTTCAATACTTTTACCGGAGTCTAGACTCGGTGAACAAAGGTGTAGTTGACCAACTCTTGCCCGGAGGCTTAATGCAACAACCATACGCAGAAGCAACTCAACTTCTCGATGGGATGACAACTATCAACAGGGCGTGGTACACTCGCGAAGACCAGGTCTCACCGGTCACATTTCAGCTATCCAAGGAGCAGGTTGAAAAAGATAATGAGAGAGACCAAAACATGGACAAGATCATGACGCAGCTTGACATTTTATCTAAGAATGTCATGGGGACTGGTGCCCGTGGTGTCAATGCTGTGGGAGTCGGGGGTGCGAATCCTGAGGAGATGAAGTTTGAAGCCATGTATGACGAGGAAGTAAATTTCCTAGCTAACCAAGGCGAGGGCAACCGTTCAAACTACCCAAGGCAGGGTGGTAATCAAGGATGGGTTAGAGACGAAGGCTGGAAGGATCGAGATCGTGAATGGAGGGAGCGTAATCTAAATTGGAAGGATGGGGAGAAGGATAGATATGTTCCTCCCCACGAGTGTCAGAAGCCTAAGGATTAAGAAGGTGGTAGGTCTGAGGATATGCTCTCGCGTATCCTAAACAAAGTTGAAGGGTCAGACAAAATGCTAAAAGGTATGAAAGAAGACGTGTCTACCCTCAGCCAGACTGTTACCTCTCATTCAGTTTCAATCAAACAGTTAGAGACCCAAATAGGTCATATCTCGTCTCATCTTAATCCGAGACAACAAGGGGGTTTTCCTAGTGACACTATGGCTAACCCAAAGATTGAGGTCTAAAGGTTAACTTGTGTCGTGCCGCGATGTTAACTAAGGCGCTGTTTGGGAGGCAACCCAAAACCATTTACTCATTTTTTTGTTGTTGTTGTTGTTGTTATCTTGATAAAATAATAGAATGCTGTTTGTACAGATTGAGTAAGGAAAGTGCTTGAAAAGATGTATGAAGGTGAGCAACAGTTCAGTTTGGTGGATCTCCGACGAGTTTGGCGCACCATTTGACGCAATACATCTTAAAGGTTGAGTTTGTAAAACTCAGCGGAGTATGAATTTTGTCGGCGCATCGCCAATCCAATTGGCGATCTCGATAAAGACCGCCAATGCAATGCTCACCTGAACATAAAACTCTGTTATATTTGGCGAGGACATTAGATATTCGCAGTTTCACTGAATGATTGAGCGAGATCGACTAATATCGCCGAATGAGCAGAAACTGGACGGTCACAAGCCACATGTTTAAAAGTTCCAGTTCATTCACTTTCTTTCACTTTGTCCCTTTTCACAAACTCACACTCACACTTTAACATTTATATTTCTCGCACTTTTAGAGTATTTTACGTGTCAAAATTGTGCTCGAATTAGGATCACATTGCTGCCTAGCAAGCCAGTACTATCTAATCCGGCATCAAAGGTTGGTAATCAAACTCCTTAGTTATTTGATCAGACTTTTTACTCATTTGCATAATCACTGATAGTAGAAAATCTCTGTTGAGTCTCTGAGTCACTAGGATTGTATTTATTATCGATTGAGACTTGATATTTTATACATGATTTGAAGGACTACCACTTAGCTTTGCTTTGAAGTGAGATGTTAAGCGGTGAGAATAGAAGGTTCTTTGGGTTTTCATTGAAATCAAGTTATTTAAGCATAAATTGCACTATCTGGGGTTGCGGGATGAAATTTGAAAGGATGGGTTGACACTAGACACGTTGAGCTAATCGGCGAGATGAACAAAAATTCGCCGAAATGCTCTGCAGTTTGCCTAACGTCCCCATTCCACCTTTAAATACTTTATGTATTGATCAATCTGTGACTTTAGGCGGTTAGTTTAATTTGCAAAATGTATTCGGCGACTTGCCGAAAGATCCCTTGCTCTCTTTTTGTCTGCACCCTTGTATCAGTTGTACATCACTTTCAACGATTGGCCTAATAGGATAAGTACTTCGCCAACTAGCTTGGCAAAGCGATTCCACACCCAGAAACACCCTTTCTGTCCTGTTTGAAGTGCTGTCTAACTTATCCTCGAAGTCTTTGCAGTAATGGCTAGATCAAAAGTCACAGGGAGAAATGATCCACCTAGGCACATAAGAGCACGAGAGTCCAAGAAAGATGAAAAGAGCACAGAGCTAGCCAGACAAAGGAAATATACCAATGAAGCTAGAGCAAATAGACAAATTCCCATCGACCCTAATATGCCTTCATGGGCTCGAAGTTTTGTTAATGCAGTACGGGCCTTCGGAGCAGCTCAGGGGCATCTAATCTTACTGCAGAGGCAAAAAATACTCCGGGTATTGATGCCCAGACAGATGAAGCGACCTATTAGCTAGGATCACCTCTTTACCTCCCGCTCTGTCTTATTATATTTTCTACTTTTAAATTCTTATTACTTGCATTTGACAAATGATCTTATTTGTGGTGGGGTGAGGCCCACCTTGTTTTGCTTGTTTCGAATATTCGTGTTTTGAATACATTTGGGTTGGCTGTTTATAATTGTGTTAACAACTGCTTTTCTGTGGATGTTTGAGCTCGTGGCTCCGTTTACTTTTAATTGCAAAATGATTTTGACCCTTCCAAAATTTTTTGAATTTTTTGCACATTTTTGCCACCCCTCGTGAGTTTAATGTGGCTATTTTTTTTGCAAAAAATTGAGTCTCGATTTCGATCAATACCAATGACTTGAATAGTGCTCTCTATTGAACGAACATGAATGTATGGCCATGACGAGGCCAAATGAAGTTGCATAGACAATATGTGAACTCTTTGCATCTTGTTGTGATTAGCCATTTATCAAATTGGTTCTCTTGTAATGACTATTGCACACTAGCGAAAGTGTGTAGTCTTGTTTGACTTAAGTGTCAACGCCTTGTGTGATTAGGTTGCTTTGAACCATGCATGAATAAACCTAGAATTTACCCTGTTAGTCTGATTGATTTAGAAAGGTGTCCTCTTGAAATGATCTTAGGCAACTTTAAAGAGTGTGAGCCAAAATTGACATATACCTCTTTTGTGGCCTACCCGTGAGTGTGTGAAACTTTTTTGAACACCCTTTGAGCCTTACCTTTCTTTGGAAGAACCTTGATGAACCCTAGACCTTACTTGACCCACTATCTACAATCCTCTTAATTTGTGATTTAGTGGATAGCCAACTTAGGCCAAAAGCCTAAGTTGGGGGTGCGGTAAAAAGGAAAAGGAGAAGTCAAGAAGTGCAAGAAAAAGTCCCCCCCTAACCCATGGGATTGCATAAGTGAAACCACTTCAATTTCCTAAAAAAAAAAAACTGTGGAATAAGGTACGAAGGAAATCAGGTTTCCAAGCAAGCCATGAAGGTGAATAAACAGGTGAGTTAGAAACATTAGAAAAAGAATTGATAAATGAGGAGAAGGGAATGCCTTGAGAATACCACATCCAATGAGGAAGGAGCCATTGAGCCTAAATGACCATACCTTTGCACTCATCCCCATTACAAGCCTTAGAAAGACCTTTTTGATCTTGAGTAAACCGAATCAAAAGTCGATTGGAAAATAAGGGCAAACCTATGGGTGAAAGCATGTATTGTGTTCCTTTTTTTGAGTGTGAGCGTTGCATCTAATTCCTGATCTTGAGTTGATTAACCTCTGGGTGTGAATATGGAATCATTCTTCATGTGAGGGCATTTAGATACTTTTTGTCGAGCTTGAACTTGCATAAGTAGAAATAATTGCGAGCATGAGAATCTCTGGTAATGGTGTATCACAACTTGAATCTTTAAGTGCACAGTTGATCTTTGCATAAGTAATTTGAATCTTGTTGTATATGTTCATGATTGAGTCTTGTGTAGCACTGTTTGAGACACTCTTTTTGAACGGCTGAACTTGAGTTTGCTTGAGGACAAGCAAAAGTTTAAGTTGGGGGTGTTGATGAGTCCACAAATTGGACTCATTTAGGGCTTTATTTTGATAGTAATAGTGTCCTCGAATGCTTATTTTGTCTCAATATCTAATGAAAACTCTTAAGTTTCAAGTATTTGAAGTTTTAGTGAAAGCATGGACACTTAGGCACAAAAAGGAACAAAAAGACTGAAAAGAACGAAGAAGTTGAAGCATAAGCATCGCCAAGAACCTTTGGCGATTCACCGAAAGGACAGACAACGCCCTTTGTTCCAGTATGCAAAGCCCTGAAGGAGGAGAATAAAAAAGGCAATAAAAGGAGCAGTCGGCACTTCGCCAAATAGTTCCGCGATGCAGTACTATACCGCCCAATGATCGAGAACGTGAAGATGCTGAAGGAAAGCATGAAACGGAGATGAAACAGAAGAAGGGCAAGTCGCCGAGTCATTCGGTAGCATCAACTAACTTCGCTGAAAGATCCGCCAACGCTATTTTTTGAAGTCTATAAATACCAAACTTATTATTAATTTTAGAGAGTCGAACTTTTATTTTAATTCCCATAATAGAATAGTACTTTTTGATTTTTTTTTTCTCAAGTTTGGAGAGGGTTTTTGGGAGACTTGAAGAAAGAAGGATTGTATCTTCCCCAAGTTAGAAGTGGGTCTTCTCCATTCTTCTTCCTTTGCTTAAATAAAGGTTTAATTTCTTATACCCATTTGATTTTACTATCACTTTAGGTGTATTTTGTTATTTCTTGATGTGTGGCTAAAAACCTCCATTCTTGAGGTGTGATTTAGCAAATATGTGTTGATATTATTGTTGGGTCTTGCTTGCTAATAGGCTAGATGTATTTTAATGGTGATTTCACCTAGTGGTTGTGGTTTAATCTAAAGGGTTTGTAGTTGCAAATACAAAGCCACCCATCTGTTTTCGGCTTGCCCGAGAGGGAGGTCGCTATACCAAGACCACTAGACTGATGGCCTAAGGAGTGGATCGACATGAGGTTCACCCCAAGAGGGTGAGCCCTAGTCCCATTTCTTAACACTCAGCTCGAGAGAGTGAGTGGGGAAAGGCGTAGGCTGGTCTTCATGCGGCAAATGTGTGTCCGAGAGGAACGCATTTGAAACGGGGTAAGTTGCCGGGAACTTATTTCCATTTAAAGCTTAACCTAGTCACTATTATCTTACAAATTTCCTTTCAAAAGTATGTACCCAACTACTTATCTCAACTTGTATTGCGGTCACACCCCAAGAACATTTCCCCATACTTGATTTTCTTGTTAATTTTTGTTATTATTACTAATTGTGACAAAACCCTCAAATTGATATTTAACACTTTTGTGTCACCCCCTTTAATTTACCATGTTTTTGTTCGTTAATGTCTTTAGCTACGACTAGTTAGAGTTTAATTTTATTTTTCTATCAATTCTCAAAATCACTCCCCACGAGCGTCAAAATTAAAGGGATTTTAAGGGTGGTCGGTTTGAGGATATGCTGTCTCGTATTCTCAACAAGGTTGAGGGGTTTGACAAAATTTTGAATGAGATGACGGAAGATGTGTCGACCCTTAGCCAGACGGTGACCTCCTATTCCGTCTCTATCAAACAGTTGGAGACCCAGATGGGTCATATCTCGTCTCATTTAAACCCGAGACAACAAGGGGGTTCGCCTAGTGATACTATGACCAACCTCAAGAATGAAGTTTGAGTGAGGACTTGCGTCGTGCCACGACGTTAACTAAGGCACTGCTTGGGAGGCAACCTAAGTTTTCTTTGCTTTCTTTTTTTATTGTGAAATAATCGTGTGTTGATTGTACATGTTAAAGTGTGGATTGTGATTGAAAAGTGGTAATTGGCGAGTCAAAAATCCAGTCAGCGACTCGCCAAATAGGTTGGCGAGCCCAACCTAGACCGTCGTTGGACTCAAGCAATTTTGAAATTGAAGTTTGTAAACCTCGGCGAGCCCAAGAGCATATTGGTGTGTCGCCGTACAAGTTGGCGATCTCGATTTAATCCACTGTTTGGACCCCGACATTAACTAGAGGTCCTGTAAAACTCAGCGAGGTAAGTGCCCACTCGACGTGTCGTTGAGTGGGTCGGTGAGAAAAATTAATGTCGCCGAATGGGTGAGAACTGGACGGTTTTAAAGGCCAAAAGTTCAAAATCTTTCACATTCCTTCGCTTTCCAACTTTCCAAACTCACACTGCACTTTATTTTCCTATTATTTTCATGATTTTAGTACCTCTTAGTCGTTGATTGTGTGTTCGAAGTTGGATTCTTTGCCGCCTAGCATTTCAACTGATTTATTTGGAATTAAAGGTTGGTTTTCCAAACCCCGAACCTCTATTTAGCGATTTCACTCATTTGCAATTGATCTTATCTTAGTGAAGTGTGCTGGGCCTCTCTGATTTCATTGTTTTTGTGCTTATGTGTATGTATGCCTACTTTAATTCAAATATCTTGCGTAAATTGATTTATTGTTAATTTCTCAAAATGTCATGCTTAAAATTGATGAAAATCTTGTTGGATTGTGTTGTGTTGTTGTTGGGTCTAGTCGGGTGAAGTTTACGTAATCTGCATCTGTGCCAAATGGCGTACTTTTCCCAATGATGGAGCGGTTGATGTCAGTCTTATGGGCTAAAGTTGTCAAATGACCAAATTTGGCCAAATCGGGAGAAGTCTAAGTATCCCGGGGGAATGGGACTAGGTTTAATTGAATGATTGCATGTTTTGATTTGTTCTCAGGGGCAACGGGGTTGAATTTGGAGGTCGGGGTTGAAAGTAGGCACGTTGGGCAGTTTGGCGAGCTGGGTCGAGCTAGCCGAACCACTCAGCGGTTCGCCGAATCCCCTTTGATCGCCTTTAATTTCATGAAAATCTTGAGTTTTGGTTCTTTAACTTTTGGCGAAAAGCCTGAGTTCGCTGAGTGCACTCGGCGACTCGTCGAAAGTCCTTCTTGATCGCCCTTTCTGCGTTCCTAACCCCTAAAATGCAGTGTAACTTTCCGCAGGATAGTCTTTGCTCGCCGAAAGGCCCTTCCCATCGCCGACATGCCATATTTCTAGAATTTTTTGAAGCCAATCCTTTCGGCGAGCCCGATCTGGCTTGCCAAAGAGATTCGACGACTCGCTGACCGGTTCAGCGAGTCTTTCTGCAACTATTTTTCTGTATCTTTTCTTTAACTATTTCTAACTATTTTTGATATTTTTGTAGATATGGCTAGAACAAATCTTGATATGCCTCCCCGTAAAAGAGCACGGGGTATAGTTATAAATGAAGGAGGAGCCAACCCTCTTAAAAAGGGAACAATAGAGCCTCCAAAGGGAGGCAATGGCAAAGGGAAAAACATTGTATCTGAGACCTTGGAGCACAGATCCGACAGGGGTAGATAGTCTGTTTACTCCCAAGCTGCGCTCTCCGAGACAGATGATGACTAGCCCCTATAGTCTAGGCGAGCGAAAATCCATTCTAGGTCTCGCCCAGACTCATCTAGAGCTCAAGCAGCCACTTCTCCTGCAGCAGACACAGTTTCAGCTCCGGCACCACCTGTGATCCCAGTACCACCACTAGTTCCTCCTCCTCGGATACTTAACAGATTGAAAGTCGATGGGTTTTGGACAATTTTAGAAGAGAAGCTGCTATCTACATAGGGCGTAGAAGGAAGATATTCCGCAGTAAGGGACACCCTCCAGTTCCACCAATTCAAGCAGTTCACCAGGCTCCAAGGACCCTATATTCCTACATGTGTTTGGGAGTTTTATACAACATACAAAGAGCTGGTGCCCAAGGGGAAGAAGAAGGCCAATGCCTTCAGACTGGTGAAGTCTATCATGGTCCGGGGGAATGAAGTTGGGTGTAGTAGTGATCACATTAATACTGTACTCGATAGGGCTCTAGGTGCTACACTTGTATATGAGGGCTTGCTTATTACTTAGTCCCTAGATGATTTAATGGGCTGGCTTGCACCTTTGATTTCTGATACCACCCCGAGGTGGATCAAGGCAGGGCCCCCATCAAGAAGAAAGACCTGAATATTGCTGCTCGGTACTGGTTTAGCTTTATCAACACCACCATCATGCCATCCCAGAATGAGTCTATCCTTCGCCACCCTATGGCAGCCTGTCTTGGGTCGATTATATTCAGGAAGAGTATTAACCTGGGACTCATCATAGAGCAGGAGATGGCCATGAGGGCCAAGCAAAGCCAGACATCCCTACCATTCCTGGTGCTGATTACAGAGCTGTGCCGACATGCTGGAGTTTCTCGTGATGGGACAAGAGATTTTAAGGTCACTCCTACTATCTCCACTAACATCTGGCGTATAGAGGCATAGTACACTCGGGAGGAGGTAGACAGGAGGAAAGAAGCTCCAGTGGATACATCTCTGGAGGTTGACATTTACTTTATACCTGCAGAGGCATCTTTGCCTTCCAGCCTCTGGGCCTTCAGGTACACCTGCTTCTACTTCTTCTTTCCAGGCTCCTAGTACTTCTACCTCTTCCCAATCCGCTAGGATTACTTAGACTATGATCCTGAAGATGGGGAACTTGGCCCATTCGATTGATATGAGGGCTACCCGATTAGAGGCTGCAGTCCCATGGATGATTGAGGGTGCCATTCTTGCTGCAGTGACCCCTTCCAGACTTCTGTTGATGATTTGACTGCGAGAGTCGTGGCTTGTGAGCCTCGATAGAGGAAGTCTTCTAAGCTGACTACTTTGAGAGCTGAGGTGGCAAATATGAGGAATGATGTAGACTATCTCAAGTCTACAAACTTCACCTCTTTATTTGAAGAAGCCGAGACAAAGGGTGCTCCAGCTACATCTGAGATTCCTCTTACTACCACCGAAGATGCACATATGGATGACATTGTAGCTGATGCCTCAGAGGCAGAGACCGACAAGGAGCAACTTGAAGTGAGAGAGGAGAGCATCTATGGAGACTTGCCTGACCTTGAGGAGTTGATTGTACAGTCAGTGATTCAGACATCACTGACAGAGACATCCATGGCAGGCCCTAGTGGATCGAGTGTTGCTGTTGTGACACCGGACACTGATGCCCCAACAGATGGAGCGACTGAGTAGACATGACCTTTCTTTACCTCCCTCTCAGTCACTTTTATTGATTTTTGGATATTTTTATTGCATTTGAGGACAAATTTCTTTTTCTTTTTTGTGGGGTGAGGTATTTCCATACCTACCTTTTGTGATTTTTTTTATACATTGGGTTTTGTTATGTAAATTGTGTTTTGGCACTGTTTTGTGGATGTTTGAGCTTGTGGCTCCTTATTTTAATTGTAAATAATTTTTGGACCCTTCCAAAAAATTTTGCCACCTCTTATATACCTAATTGTGGTTGTTCTTGTGCAAATTTGAGTGTCGATTGTGATCAATACCGATGACTTGAATAGTGCTCTCAATCGAACAAAAAATGAATGTGCGGCTACGATAAGGCCAAATGAAGTTACATAGATAATATGTGAACATTTTGCATCTCGTTGTGACTAGCCGGTTATTGAATGAGTCTTTTGTGATGAACATTGCACACTAGCGAAACTGTGGAGTCTTGTTTGATATTGGTGCCAATGCCTTGTGTGATGAGCTTACCGTGAACCATGTGTGATGGCACCTAGAATTTACCCCGTTGGTCTAGTTGACTAAGTGATACAAGCTCTTGAAATGATCTTAGGCAACAGTTTTAAAGAGTGATACAATTTGACATTATACCTCTTTTGTGGCCTATCTTGTGAGTGTGAACTTGCTTGAACATCCTTTGAGCCTTACCCTTTTCTTAGAAGAAACTTGATGCAATTGTGACCTTTCTTTATCCATTCACCCATAATCCTCATGAAGTGTAGTTTGATTGAATAGCCAACTTAGGCCAAAAGCCTAAGTTGGGGGTGTGGTGAAAAGAGAAGATAAATTAAAAAGTGCAATAAAGCCCCCTTTGATCCATGGTTTTGAGAAAGATAGAACCCCTCCATACAAAAAAAGGAAGAAGAGACGAATGAAAAAGAAAAAGAATGAAAAAGTTTTGAAATAAAGTTGTGAAAGTGCAAGAGAAATGGGGTGTCCGGTATTCCATGAGAAGTGAATAATAGGGTGACTTTTGAGCATGAATGAAAATGTTGAAGAAAAGGAAGAAAGTGTTGTTCATACCACATTTCATGAGGATAGAAGCCACTGAGCATAAATGACCATACCTTTACATTCAGCCCCGTTACAAGCCTTGGAAAGTCATTTTTGATCTTGAGTGAGCTGAAACAAGTGTTGATTGGAAAATAAGGGTAAACCTATGGGTGAAGTCATTTATGTGTTCATCTTTTTGAGTGTGAGTGTTGTTTGTGATTTCGAAACTATAAAGCGTTGAACCATTGTGTGTGAGTATGGAATCATTCTTTGTGTGAGGGCATTTGAGTACCTTTGTTGAGCTTGAACTTGCATTTGCAGCAAGTATTGTGAGCTTGAGAATCTTTGGTAACGGTGAGTCACAACTTGAATCTTTGAGTGCACAATTGATCCTTGGATGAGTAAGTTGAGTCTTGTCGTGTGCATTCAAGATTGAGTCTTGTGTAGCACTATTTGAAACATCCTTTTTGAACTGTTGAACTTGAGTTTTACTTGTGGACAAACAAAAGTTTAAGTTGGGGGTATTGATGAGTCCAAGATTTGGACTCATTTAGGGCTTTATTTGGATAGATTTAGTGTCCTCAAATGCTTATTTTGTGCCAATAACTGATATAAAATCCTCGATTTGCAGGTATTTGGATTGAGGAACAAAACAAGGACACTAATTTGCATAAAGGAACGAAGCGAGCTGAAAGAAGGGAGAAAAGAGAGCCTGGTGATCGCCAGGTCCATTTGGCGAGTCGCCGAGTGGCCATTTGACCGCCTAAAGTTCTAGTGTGCCAAGCCTTGAAGGAGAAAATCAAGTTGGTGAGAGAAAGGAGCAGTCGGCGAATCACTGAGTGATTCTATGATGCAGAGTTAGATCGCCTAAAGTTACAGACCGAGAGGATGCTGAAGGACAAGGCATGAAGGCGATGGAATTGACCAAAGGGTGGATTGCCAAATTGATCGGCGAGCCCGACTTACTGCACTGAATGGCCCTTCGTTACATATTTTTGGCTAATATAAATACGTCTTTGAACATTTAGTTTAGTATCTTGAAACATTTTTGTATGCTTTTTAATTAATTCTCAGTTTGAACTCTAAGTATTGAGACAAGTTTTCCTTAGCTTTGAAGAATGGAAGTTTTTTACTTTTGAGAAATTTCAAGTGGGTCTTGAGATTCCTCAATTTGGACCATTGTAAGGACGAAATTAATCTTACCCAGTTGATGGAAACACAATTTGGTAATTTTTTTTTTAAATCTTTTTATGATGTCTAGCTAAAACCCCAATTCATGGGGTGTTATTATGAGCATATTTAGCTTATGGGTATTGCTAATTGTTGGTTTAAATGCTGTTTAGAAGTGATTTCAATCATTAATTGTGAGTTAACTTAAAGAATTGTAGTTGCAAATGCAGTTCTACCTTCGTGTCTTTCTCTTGCTCGAGATTGAGGTTTACAACCAAGATTATTGATTGATGGTCTGTGGGTATTGGGTTGTCATGGGTTCAACTTGAGAGAGTGAATCCTAAACCCTTTTCCACACATTCAGCTCGAGAGAGTGAATGGACTAAGGCGTAGGCTGTTCTTATTTTGCATGCTTGTCCATGTTCGAGAGAAATTGACTTGACTCGGGGAAAATTGTTCGAGAGAAAGTTTACCTCCTCTATATTCTAGCTTAATCACTAATATCTAGCTATTTCCTAATAGTTGCAATTACCCATTTGTCTACTCTATCCTATAATCGTATCACATCCCAAGAACCCATCTCATTATTGTTATTTCGTATTTTTTGCTTCTGCTGTAGTTGATAATTAAAACCAAACCCCCATGTTATTTGACATTCGTGTCACCCCCTGATTTAAATTATGTTTCTATTCGATAATGTTTATTCCTATGACTGATTTGAGCATATTTGTACTTTCCTATTGAATCTTAAACGCGTACCGCTCCCTGTGGGATTCGACCCCAACTCATTTAGTTGGGTTACATACTGACTAGCGATCGTTGACACTTATAATTGGATGAAGTGTCCTTGAAACATTAAATCAGTGATACCTTAAGAAGAACATTCTCACTAGTCTGAAATGTCATGTATCTTACCTTATGATTCGGATACTTCTTTTGTCTACTTTGGGCTGCTAGAAGCTTAACTTGAATACTCCTCACCTTATCTTGAGCATCCTTCACTAAATCAACCTTCAAAGGTTTCATATCCCCAGCCTCGAATTATCCTATGGGTGATCTACATCCTCTCCCATATAATGCCTCAAACGGTGCCAATTAATGTTGGAGTGATAACTATTATTATAAGAGAACTCACACAAAGGTAAGAACTTATCCCAATGCCCTCCAAAGTCAATCACACATGTCCTCAACATGTCTTCTAACACTTGAATGGTCCTCTCCGACTGTTCGTCCGTCTGTGGATTTAAAGCTGTACTAAAAGTGAGTTGTGTGCCCAAATCATCATGTAATTTTCTCCAAAACTTGGAGGTAAACTGCGTACTACGGTCTGAGATGATAGAAAGGGACACCCTATGAAACCTCACTATCTCTTTCATATAAACCTTAGACAATTTTTCTGCATTATAATCTATTCTTACCGGAATAAAATTGACTGACTTAGTCAATCTAACAACCACTACCCAAATAGAATCAAACTTCCCCAAAGTCTTGGGAAGACCAACCACGAAATCCATGGCTATCCTTTCCCACTTCCATTCCGGAATTGACATTCTTTGAAGCAAACCTGCTGGCCTTTGATGTTCATACTTCACTTGTTGACAATTTTGACACTTAGCCACAAACTCCGCTATATCCTTCTTCATGCCCGACCACCAATAAATTCGCTTCAAATCTCGGTACATCTTGGTCACACCCGGATGAATGGAATAACGCGAACCATGGGATTCTGTCAACAATTTCTGAATCAAGTCATCAACTTGAGGAACACAAATTCTTCCTTTAAAACTGAGTACACCTTCCTCTTTTGTGCCTTATCAATCGCGGTATTCTTCTTAAGTTCATTCAAATTTTCATCCTCAAATTGCTTGGCCTTGATCTCTTCAATAAACGTGGCCCTAGCTTCAATGCTAGCTAACACCCTACCTTTTTTTGAGATGCCCAACTGCATGAACTTATACTCCAAGGTCTGAATTTCTTTAGCCAAAGGTCGCTTAGTTACACTCAAGCAAGCTAAACGGCCCATACTCACCGCTTTTCGACTCAAAGCATCTGCCACTATATTAGCTTTACCCATATGGTATTGAATGGTGACATCATAGTCTTTAAGTAACTCCATCCACCTTCGCTGTCTCAAATTCAGATCCTTTTGAGTGAACACAGGCTGCAAACTACGATGATCAGTAAATACCTCACACTTGACACCATACAAGTAATGCCGCCAGATCTTAAGAGCAAACACTACTGCTGCCAACTCCAAATCATGTGTTGGGTAATTCCTCTCATGCACCTTCAATTGATGTGATGCATAAGCTATAACATTCTTATCCTTCATCAACACAACACCCAAACCAGAATGTGAAGCATCACAATCAACAATAAAATCTTTACCTTCTATCGGTAATGCTATAATAGGTGCGGTGGTCAAGAGAGTCTTGAGCTTTTGGAAGCTCTCCTCACATTTTTCAATCCATTAGAAGGGTATCTCCTTTTTGGTCAAATTAGTCAAGTGAGTGGCGATAGAAGCAAAGTTCTTCACAAATCGGCTATAATAGCTAGCGAGCCCCACAAAACTCCTAACTTTCGTCACAGAGATAGGTCGAACCCAATTCTTAACCACCTCAGTCTTTTGGGGATCTACCATTACCCATTCCTTGGAAACTATATGCCTAAAAAATGCAGCCGAAGTCAACCAAAATACACACTTAGGAAATTTCGCATACAACCTTTGTTTCCCAAGAACTCCCAGAATAATACAAAGATGGTCGACATGCTCTTACTCACTTTTCGAATAGACCAAAATGTCATCAATAAAGACTATAACAAACGAATCAAGAAATGGTTTGAACACATCATTCATCAAACTCATGAAAGCTGCAGGCGCATTAGTCAAACCAAAAGGCATAACTAGAAACTCGTAGTGCCCATAGCGAGTTCTAAACGCCGTCTTTGGCACATCCTCAGGCCTAATTTTCAACTGATGGTGGCCAGACCTTAGATCAATCTTAGAGAAAACTGATGCACCTTGCAATTGGTCAAAAAGATCATCTATGCGAGGCAATGGGTAGTTGTTTCGAATGGTGGCCCTATTCAATTGACTGTAATCTATACACATTCGCATACTACCATCCTTTTTCTTAACAAACAAAACTGGAGAACCCTATGGGGAAGCACTAGGATGAATAAATCCCTTATCAAGAAGCTCTTGGATTTGAGCCTTAAGCTCTCTTAATTCCGCCGAAGCCATGTGATATGGAGGGATGGAAATAGGACGAGTACCAGGTTCTAAATCAATGCAGAAATCTATATCCCTATCTGGAGGCATACCAGACAAATCATTAGGAAACACTTCTCTAAATTCTGACACCACATGAATAGACTCAATAGATGAAGACTCAACCTCAACATCTCGAATATGAGATAAATAAGCCAAACACCCTAGACTACCAGTTTCCTACCCCGAATGGAGGATATGATCTTCGCTTACTTAAGCTTGAACACCCCTTTCCACTCTAACTTTTACCTTCCTGAAATTTCTAGAGTTCCAGACTTAGTATTACAATTAAGCACAACATAATAGGGGGATAACCAAGTCATGCCTAAGATTATGTCAAAGTCAGTCATATCCAAAATCACCAAATCAGCCCAAGTCTGAAAACCCATAAACAAAATAGGACAAGCACGATAGACATATGTGACTGTGATAGACTTTCCAACTGGGGTAGAAACATGGATGGGGGCATTAAGTATATCATAAATTATAGCAAATGCTACGACAAATCGCACGGACACATAAGAATAAGTAGAACCCGGATCAAATAACACATTAGCCATCCAGTTATAGACAAGAATAATACATGTGATCACTGCGTCAGACGCCTCTACCTCATTCTTTCCCGAAAAAGCATAACACTAAGCCCTATCATCATGACGGGAGACTTCCCTGCCTGGCTAGACTTTACCTCTGCCTGCGTTACCATTTCCCCTACCTCCACGGCCTTGCTGATTTCCTCCTCGCCCACCTTGTGGACGCCTTTGACCATTATTACCATTTCCTGTGGCTACCACTACTCTAGTCTACTATTGCGCGGAATTCATCATACGTGGGTGGGGACAATATCTCCTCTTATTCCCAGGTTCTCTACAATTATAGCAAGTACGATCAAAAGATGGCCTGCTGCCCATCGAAGGCGCAACTCCCAGGCTATCTTGAATCAAAATATGAGGTGGAGTTCCCGAGTAATTACCTGTAGAGGCGGGCATAGCAGACTGAATTGGCCTGGCTGCAGGTGTTGGCCTTCCTGCCCCCTTGGAGTAAGAACCTTGAAAGTTTCTCGAGTTCTTGGACCTTTTAGCCAATGCCTTAGCTGACCGTCTTGCCTTACCCCCCTCTACTGTCTTAACAAAGTTTGTTACCTCATTAAAGCTCCTCCATGCAGAGGTCATATGAACAGATAATACCTGCAACTCAAAATTTAGTCCCTTAATAAATAAACGGATCCTTTCTTCCTCAGTAGTCATCAACTGAGTAGCATATCTAGACAAGGCATGGAAATTGCCCTCATAAGTAGCCACAGATGTACCACCTTGCTCCAAGGCCATGAACTTATCCTTTCTGCGATCTCTCAAAGTCCTAGGCACATATTTCTCTAAAAACAGAGCATGAAATTGGGTCCAAGTAAGTGGAGGTAAAACTGCAGATCTGTATTCCACATAAGCTCTCCACCATGGCTTAGCCTCACCTTGAAGTTGAAACATCACAAACTCAACCCCATGCTGATGGACAATTGCCAACTTATGCAACCTCTCATAACAATCTAGGATGAACTCATACGCATCCTCACTCTCAGAACCATGGAACACATGCGGTTTCAACTTTAAAAACTTTGTCAACATTTGATGTTCATTACCACTCATAACAGGACCCAATAAAGAATGGAAGAAAGCATCATTACCTACATTCCCTCCCACCTTGGGGACAATGATAGAAATAGAAGGATTGGTGGGAGCTTGAGTTGCTTGAACATAGGGAAGCATTCCAAGACCAACCAATCCCTTCAAGAATGACATGATCTGTTGAGCGAACACTGGGTCTATAGGAGGAATACCTATTGTCTCAGCCTGCACCTCTTCCTCTTGTCCAACATTCTCTTCATTTTCAACCTCGATATTCTCCTCTACCTCTTCATGATGCACATAAGGGTCCTCATTCCTGGGAGCATTTTCAACCGATGCTCCATCCCTAGTAGGCGCCACTTATCCTCGACCTCTACCCCTAGCTCTTCCTCTACCCCTGCCACGACCACGACCTATCGCTGCCAATTTCTCAGCTGGAGCATTGCCGGGAGCTACGGGCTTGACGCCATTGAATCTAGTGTTAACCATCTGTGGACATAAAAGTGAAGGAGATTAGATACCATTTTAAATCGCCAGATATCAATTGGAATCAAGTTATAGCACTAAAGGAGACAAGAGAAGACATAGAGATTTCCTAAAGTCTTATAACCTCTCGAAGAAAAGTACAGATGTGTCCGTATCATTCCGCAAGACTCTGCTAGACTTATTTTGGTACATCGAGATCAACAAACCTAGGCTGTGATACCAACTTTTTCACGACCCAAAACATCGTGATTGGCACCCACACTAACCCTCCGGTGGGAGAACCATTTATACTAATTAGCTAACAACCTTAATCCAAATACTAAAGCATTTAAGGTTACAGAAGCAAGTTTAAATTCTAAGGAAAAGAAATAGAGTTCTCATAAACTCCGAAAGTCTAACAAAACAATGTGGAAGTAACACCTAGAACCTGAACGTCAATGTACCAAAACTCTAACAAGATCCATAAGTCTAAACAAGAAGGGTTACAACCCAGAATAATGTACTAACAACTAACTAGAAAGTCTAAGTCCGAAAACATGGACCTAAACAGAAAGAGAATTCATGGCAGCCCGAAAGAAATGACTCACCCTTGAATTCGAAGCGATCACTGATCTTCTAAGTGAGGTCGGTCAATAGCCGTCTGAAGATGCCTATACTCAACAAAGAAAGAGAAAGTGCAGTATCAGTACACAACCACAGTGTACTAGTAGGATCACACGGCTATCCCACTAAGTGCAATATACATAAGCCAATACAACATAATAATAACATGCATACACCGAACATGTACAATATCATCATCAATTACGAACAACGTACAATTTCACATTTCTCAAGATACACAATTATGTCAACTCATTGGTCTTCTCATGGAACCCAAACCCAAACCTAAACAGTTAGCATACTGGAACCTGTTACCCGATCCAATGTTTTTGCCAGAACGTGACAACCGATCTCATATTTATGCCAGAACGTGGTAACTGATCCAAGTTAGTGTGTCAGAACACAACACCCGATCCATTCAACAAGACACAATAACAATCACAAGTATATTCTTAAATCATATAATCAAGTCATTATTCATGGCACTCATCATTCATCTATCCTCACTTACAAGTAGTGTGATCAATAGTGCAACATTCACATACATACAAGTATTATAATGAAGCAAGAACAAACATATATCACACAATTATGAAATCACAACCATCACCTACCTCGAAAAAAGCTTGAATCCCCTAAGAAACTTGATTCTTCCCCTTCTGGATTCGTTCCGTTTGTTCTTGGTCTACAACCAATTAATTTAACATGAGAATCAATAAACAATAACTAATTACCTGAATTACTAACAATTACATCAACCCTAGATCATACCCATGATCCCCATACCCAGATTAGGGCTTTCTTACCATAATTTCCAGATAGAAACCCTTACCCATCGATAATTACCAATGAGATTACGTTCTACGAATCGAAAAATGGATTTTGGGAGTTAAAATCTTACCTTTAGCCTAAAAGATGGTGAAAAACTGTCAAGAAAACCCCTGGGTTTGTTCCTTAGCTCTCAAGTTTGAAGATTGCAGAATAAAACATTTTTGGGGTTTATTTCCGACTTTAAGTCGTGTCTGCCCCGCCATAGCGGTACCCACCCCGCTACTGCGTCCCCGCACTGGCGGCAGAAATCCTTCCTCAGCGGCTTTCACCGAAACAATGAGCAAAATTAATAATTCCAAGACCCCATTTCACAACACACCTTCAACCAACGACACTCGAAAACTACCCGTTCACGCTAAGTTCAATTTCGGGAGTTCTACTCACCCAAATTAAATTCTGTAAAGTCCTACAGGTTCCTTAATGTTTGAGCTATCAACTCATGTGATCGAATTTATAATTAGATCGTCCAATTGCTACATGATTTTCCTAGACCTCACAAACTCCGATTTCATCCAAATCTTGACTATGTTGGGAAATCTCAAGTTACTACAAAAAAGTTTTTCGGCCCAAAATTTTCTCCGTTGACTTTTCTATAATGACGAAAACAGATCGTTACAGATTTAAATTTAAAGTTATAAATAAAATGATAAATTCAACATTCAAAGAAATAATTAAAAGACAATTTTGGAGATAGAATTCAAAGAAATGATTAAAATGCAATCTTGAAGTTGGGGGAAGAAGTCGAAGCATCCTTTTTTCCATTGTCGATTTTGTTGTCTCTCTTTTTTCTCTTACGACCAATATTTTTTTATTTTGATGCTTGAATCTGCTTTTGCCAAATGATACATATTTGAATCTTCTTTAGTTGGAAGATTTCAATTAAATTCAGCTTCAACTGGTGACAATCTGTCAGTACACTATAAAATGCAAGGAAATAAAATGAGATAATCAAAATAAATTTAATAATTTCTTTTATTTGTCAATTATATAATAATCAAAAGTAACGAAAAAACAAACCATTTTAAAATACAGGAAACTTATCGAAAACATTTGATGTTACAAAGTAAGATGAACATAAGGTTTATGTGAGTTACCTTATAGAGGTTATCAATAGAACGAAATTTTATACTTCTAGGTAATCCTTGTGTGACACGATAATTTTCATCCTTTTCATCTCTTGTCAAAAGTTTTGAGCCACAATTGATAATATTGTCATTTAAAATAGCGTCGCATGTAACTTTGTTGACCTTTGACTCACCTGAAAAAGATATGTGAGATTACATGAAATACGTGAAATAAATTATAAGTTCAAAAATTCGGACTAGAGCTTCAATCTAATGACTGTATTTCAGGCTACCACTATGTTGTGTGCCATCTGAATCTAAGAATTTCAATCAGCTTGCACTCATTGATTCAAAATTTAGGATCCATTTCTACTTTTGAATAAAAAAAATAAAATAATTAACATACGTTTAGTTTGTAAGATATAAAATTTCTTAAGTACCATCGATATCTTGTTGTTGTTGCCCGGGTAGCTCCTCCTCAAAAGAATTTTTTTGATCATTTTTTATGTTGCTTCCATTGGGTTCTTTGAATATCTCATTTTCTGCCACCTGTACATCCACTTTATTTCTTTATAAACTTTTGGAGAGAAAAATACATTATGGAGTACAATGAGGGTGTTTAATGAAAAGCTCATGTAAATAGATATAAGTGATGATCAATTACCTCACAAGTGTCAACCAAAGATATTTTCTTGTTGTTGTTGTTGGCCTGATTGCTCCTCCTCGATAGAATCATTTTGATAATTTATTTTTTTGATTCCATTGGGTTCTTCAAATATTTCATTTTCTACCTCCTGTAAATTCATCCACTTTGTTTCTTTTATAAATGCTTGGAGATAGAAAAATATACTGTGGAGTACAATGATCTTTCTTATTGAAAAAATCATGTAAATAGACATAAGTGATGAACAACTACCTCGCAAGTGTCAACCAAAGAGTTGATATTTTGTTGTTGTTGTTGGTCCAATAGCTTCTCTTGAAAAGAATCTTTTTTATCCTTTCTTATGTTGCTTCGGTTGTGTTCTTCAAGTATCTCATTTTCTACCTCCTGTAAATTGAATTTGTTTCTTTTATAAATGCTTGGAGATAGAAAAATATGTTGTGGAATACAATGAGCGTGCTTAATGAAAAGCTCATGTAAAAAGGCATAAGTAATACTCAATTATCTCGCTAGTTCCAATTATAGAATTGATATTTTCTTGTTGTTGCTGGTCTGGTAGTTCCTCCTCAAAATAATTATTTTGATCCTTTCTTGTGTTGATTCCGTTGCATTCTTCAAACATCTCATTATGTAACAACTTCAAGTATACATTATTACTTTTATATTATAGGAGATAGAAAAATATATTGTGAAATATAATAAGTGTGTTCATTAAAATTTCATGTAAATAGACATAAGTGATGAACAATTACCTTGCAAATGGTTATAATGGGACCATACACCTCTTTCCTTGATATTCCTTTACTTACATGGAATTCCTCATCTTTTTCATCATTTGTATTGTCAACATTATTAACCATTGTACGATTCAAATTATTTGCTGGGTTATCTTCACTGATGCTCTCAGACTCACCTGAAAATCATGCACAATCAAATGGAAAATAAAATAATTAACAGTATAAATCAATTGTACCATGTAGAATCAAATAATAAGTTTCATACTATTAATATCTTTGTGCTTATTATGTAGTATCTTCTCATAAGTTCCCTCTTGATCCTTTCCTCTTTTGTCTTCGATGTGTAATTCAGATTTTTTGATCTCTAAAGTGTTCAAGCGACTCTCGTTATATTCATCCTTAGATGATGAGAGCCTATTATTACCCTGCGAAATGAAAGAGAACTTCATCAGCTGATTAAAATAAGTTAAACAACATTTTGTGTTGTCCAATTATGTAAAACATATAAATGCTAAAAGGGGTAAAAGAATAATAACTATTGTTATACAATGTTGAAAATTTGTCCAAAAAAACCTTAATTATAACTAGTCTGTAAGTAATATTACCTTTCATGTAAATATATATGTATAATGTATGAATATAATTACCTTATATATGTCAATAATAGAACGAAATTTTGTTTTTCTTGGTTTTCCTTGCTTCAAGCGGTATTAGTTTTCATCTTTTTCAACTTTTATGGAAACTTCTGAGCCGCTATCAATGTTATTGTCTTGAAGAGTATCATTTATTTTATTCGAGAGACTGGTTTTACTTGTGACAGTGTTGAGCTCACACTCACCTGAAAATCATACATTGTCAAATTGAAATAAATTAATTCTCTTAATTTATTAAGTGAACTAAACAAATAATTTATCAAAAGTCAAGTAAAAAATGTGATTCACAGTCATATTTCAATCGTAACTTGCTAGTTAACTCTCTCTGAGAAAGATCCACAAGAGAGACAACAATCATGAAACCTAACTCTAACACAACGTCCCCTACCTTTCGAATTCCGGAACAAGAAGACTTGTTGAAAAAATAATTTTTCCTAGATGTGTCAAACAACCAGTATCCACCACTTTTACCCACAGCAAAAGAAAGTCAACATCTAGGGGAATTCAAAGGTAACGATAGATGTAGAGGAAGCCAGAAACTTATTAAATCTCTCCAAAGAAGAGAAAAAGTACTATCTTCCCTAGAGATTCTGAGTCATCATAAAATTAATAAGAAAGAAGTTAACTCACCAATACCTCAAAAATAAGCTAATAGAGATATGAAAGCCTATTGAGAGTCTGGCCCTAATTGACTTGGGGTAAGGCTTTTACATAGCAACATTCACAAATGTAAGAAAATATGCAACAATATCTTGACAGAGGACCTTGGTTCATCCTAAGCAGTTTCTTGCTTATTAAAAGTTGGGAACCAAACTTCAACCTAAAAGTATCCACACTTATCCACAGTGCAATATAGATCAGACTTTCACAACTTCCAAAATAAATTCTAGGATAAATCCATCCAAGAAAAAGTGGGTAAGAAACTAGGAGCTCTCTTAAAAATTGATACAATCATCTTAACCACACTAATAGGTAGGTATGCTTGAATATGCATCCAAGCACCATTGGGTACACCAATTAAAACAAACATTAGAATAGGAAATCATCTATGGAGGGAAATAAGTGGTGTGTACAGAGTGCAGAAAAATTGGCCACATAAAAAAATATTATCCGTTCTCAAAAGCACCTAATTCAAAGAAAATAAGCATGAGACAAAGCACAAAACATCCAACAAAGATCAATGGCAAATAGTCAATTTTCAAAAAAAGAGGAAGACACCAAACAATGAAGCAAAAGAGAAAACCCCAACAACCACATGTGTAAAAGCTTTCGATTCCAAAATAGGTAAGTTCATCGACCCCCCGTCCAAAAATAAACAAAATCCCCTCCACATCTCTTTCCCATGAAGGTTTTAATGAGTTTTAACATAGAATAATTGGAACAACAAAGGGTAAAAGGAAGAAAAGGTAAGAGAACAATCAAAGCAGTGACACACAACCCGATACAACCATAAAAGCCCCTGGGAAATTAAGATGAGAGAAAATTCCACAATTAATACGAAGGCCCCCACATGATAGTTCATATATCTCTCCTGGGAAAATTGCTAATTCTTTTCGCCCAAAATAATTAACGCCACAAAGAATTAATAGAGCCAGACCCATCAATTCAAGTACATTAAGAGTATATGAACCCCAAAAAAAGGAAAACCTCTACATTTTCTCACTTGTAGAAGGCAATCGTCATTGCCAAAAAAAACTTTAATCTCTCCACTAAGAAGAACAATCATCATATTAGCAGATAGGATATGACACTGGTCATCACATCAATTAACTGCTACTCCAACCACCACCACTCCATTAGTATGCCCGAAAATGTCCCAAAGGGAACTGGACATTTAAAAAATGGAAAATTAACCCACACACCAACTTAACACCGAAGACAAGGTGCTTTGTGATGGCTCCATAACTGGAACAACACATAGTCATTGCTTAAGCTAGCACTCTATGGCCACAGCCTAACTATGAATCTAAACTTCAATAATCAAATGATCTCCATAACAATCAAGGATCCACATTTTCTGGCACAAGTCATAAAAGAAAGGATGAACTTAGTAGTAGCAGGGTTTGGCCAGCAACTCTGGATACATACAGTGCTACAAGCACACTTGTATGAAGACTTGATGCAGATGACCAACCAAGAAGTGAACTCACTCATGGCCCAAGTTCAACAACAGATGCCCTTCTTCTCGGGTCCCTTGATAAACCCACAGTTTATCCCATGGTTTCCGATGGCAAGCAACAATGGGGATGCAAGCAAAAATGGGGGAACTCTTTTAGCGTTACAAGCTCTCAAACAGAGAAAAAAAATAAATGAAAGAAATGCTTCAAGCTTTAGGGGAACAAAACATCGAAGTCTACTAGTTGGAAGAAAATGTAGCGAAATAGATCAACGAGTCATACAAAGAAGCTATTTGGTAATATTTCCACCCATGGTGAATAATCTCACTCTGAATCCGGGGAATCAGAGAAAGGAAATCCACCGGACATCAATGTTGAACCCTTTGAAGGAGTCAAAGAAACCTCTCAGGTGGAAAAAGGGAAGGGCAAAATAGAGAATCCACCAACATCAACAACCCATATGGATTTTATCAATTGGAATGTTTGGGGAGCAAACAATGCTAGTTTTAGAAGGCAATGCAAGGCATGTGTGAATCTCCATAAGCCAAAAATGCTAGTCTTCCCGAAAACCAAGATGATAGAACATGCCAAAATTACTGAGGATCTAGGTTTTGATGGCCAGATTCAATCGGTTGCTGAAGGCCTCTCTGGAGGAATTGCTATCATGAGAAAACATGAAGACCTGAAGCTGTAAAATGTATTTATGACCTCCTAAGGCATTCATATCATGGTGAAGATAAGTACCCTCCCTGATTTGTGGTTATTTTTAGCCATTTATGCCCTCCTTAGAAATATCCCAGAACTATTGTGGAAATTGGTTCATGGGAGGTGATTTCAACCAAGTCCTCCAAGCAAATGATAAGTTTAGGGGAAGAGGCATTAATAACAATATAGCCAACACCCTTTAGAAATTACTCAACCAATGTAAAATGATAGACCTAGACTTCAAAGGAAGTAAGTACATTTGGACCAATAAAAGGTACAAGAACCAAAGCAACCTTATTCTTGAAAGGTTGGACAAATGCATAGAAAATGACTTCTATATCCTTAAGTACCCGTAGTCTAGTATTACCACCTTCCGCGTACCCACTCTGACCATTCTCCTCTTCTAGTCAATTTGAGTAAAAAAGGCCCAGTCCAGTCCAAGCCATAGGCCCTTCAGAATGAAACCTATGTGGTGTAGATACCCATGTCTTAAAGGTATAGTCAGTGAATCCTTTATACCTCCTAACCCACCCACTAAATCCATATCCTTTTCCAAATCAAGGTTGAGAGCAAGAATAAGAACACCTTTGGGAACATCTTCCATAATATGAAAAGAATCCTCTCAAGAATTAATGGGATCCCGATATCCCCAAATTACTCTCACAACAATTTCCTTCAAGATCTGAAAAAATGGCTCCTAGTGGAATATGACAACATTCTTAGATTTGAGGAGGGGTTCTAGAAAGACAAATCGCGTATCAACTAGCTAAGTGAGGGAAATTCCAACGCCAGATTCTTCCATACCCGACTATTAACATGAGCCGGAGAAACAAAATCTTAACCCTCAAGGATGACTCTGGAAATTTGTACTATGTTGAGCCTAATCAAGAAACAAGTCACAACTTTTTCTTCATCCTCTACAAAACAGACCGCAAACTATCACAACTCACTCACAAACCTCCCTACTCTGAGCCAAATACATAGAGTATCTAGAAGGCTATATCCATGGATGAGCCAGTCAATGTAGTGGAGATATGTCAGGCAATCAATTTATTCATACCCACCAAAACATATGGTCCAGATGGAATCCACCCCTTTTTCTACCAAAAATAATGGGATAATGTAAAAGCTAAAGTTATCAGCTTCTGTGAAGAAACCATTAGGAAAAGCTAGATGGATCCTCTTATGAACAAAACTCTCCTATCCCTTCTACCAAAATATCAGAATGCCACAATTCTAAAGACCTTCAAACCTATTGGCCTATGCATCATTGGTTACAGAATTGTAACTTAAATCATAGCCAATAGAATGAAAAAGCACCTCCCAACTATTATTAGGCCTAGCCAGACAAGTTTCCTCTTTGGAAGGAGAGCTTCTGATAATGCGATCATCGTCCAGGAACATCTTCTATTTTGGCAGGATTGAAAGAATTAATTCTAATATGATCATGAAGATCTACCTTGAGAAAACTTTCGGTAGACTAGAATGGTACTTCATTAGGGATTCTCTGGACTTCTTCAACTTCCTCCTAAAATCTCCAAACTCATCATGTCATGCATCATAACATCCACCATCCCTATCCTTATTAATGGGTAAAAAATGACTACTTCCAACCTTCAAGGGAAATTAGAAAAGGAGACCCAATCTCACGCTACATCTTCATCATATGTATGGAAAGTTTATCTAGAGATATTGAGAAGGCTGGCTTATATCGATCATGGGCTCCATCAACATCTCTAAGGTTGGGCAAAAAATATCCCACATGTTTTTCGTTGATGACCTCAGTCTTTTCTCACAGGAAAACACACAAAGCTACCAAAACACAATGCAAATCCTAGATATTTTTAGCAACAAATCAAACCAAAAATAAACCATAGCAAATCAAAAATCATTTTCTCCCATAATAGTTCAATAACCAATTCGAAGAAATGTTCCACCATATTGAAAATGCCAACTAGCCCCCACTTTGGGAAATATCTTAGATTTCCAATTTTCCACTCAAAACCAGATAACAACGACTTCCAATTCATCATTAACAACTTGAAAACAAAGCTTAATGGTTGGAAGATGAAGTTCTTAAACATGATAGAAAGGATTGTGCTAGCCAAATCCTCAATTAGCAACATTACCTCCCATGTCATGCAGTATATCCAGCTGCTAGCTAAAGTGAATGACAATATTAATAGGATAGTTAGAAACTTCATCTGGTGTACAACTGTAGAAAAGAGAAGGTTTCACCTAATAGGGAAAGAAATAGGGGGAATGGATGTGCATAAATATGAGGTCAGAACAAAGCTCTCCACACCTCCTTGGCACAGAGAGAATGCAAAATTCCCAAAGCCTTCTGGGCAATAACCCTCTACGTCAATATTGTCACAAGAAGAACTCAGCTACGAGAAGCAAAATAACATAAAAAATTTAGAAATGCATAATGCAATTCTGGAAGACATATGTCAATGGATCAAAATGGATATCCAATTATGGTAACATAGTTAGGTTCTTTGAGGACAATTATATTACAAATTTGGGACCCATAAGAAACCTCATCAAGGGACCTCTCAACAAGATCCATGCTTGGATAAGGAGAATGGAAACTAAGAGCAATATCCTTTGAAATCCTTGAGAACATTTCATACCCCTGACTAGGAAAGATGATGAGCTTGTTTTGGGACTCACTAGTAATGGCCTCTTTTTTGCCAAAAGTGTTTACTCTCTTCTCGACAAAAAGGAAGAGAAGCCCAAAATGAGCATCTAAAAGAGTTTGGCATGGATTTTAAAACAAGAAAACCCAAATAAGATTAAAACCTTCATGTGGCTCCAACATCACTAGAGGTTACCTAACAATCACTACCTCCATAGCATATGTATCTAAACTAATCCACACTACCACATTTTTGATAGTAAAAGTGAGTACATGATGAGCCTGGGATTTTGACTTATTTAGGGCTTGTTATTAATAGTATTCGTGTCCTCGATGCCTATTTTGTGCTCTAATATGATGTTTCAATGCTAATTTGCAGCTACAAAGGCAAAAGAGCAAGGCAAGGACATTACCGGGCAAAAAAGAGTAGAAAAGCTGAAGATAAGAAAAGCTGATAATAACCAAGACCACTCGGCGACTCGCCGAGTGGTACTTTAGATCACCAAAAGTTACAGCGTGCCAAACCTGGTGAAAAACTAACTTGACTATGGAAATGTAATTTTAGCGAACCGCCGAACGGATCGACAACAATGATTTTGATCGCATAAAATTATATAGTTTGAATGGGGAAGAGATAGGACAAGACAGTGATGGAAAGGGCGACTTAGCACATAGCCGACCTAGTTGGTAGGGTTAGACAAACTCTACCGATTAGTCCAAAAGTGAAAACCTGGAAGAGTATAAATGCAAAATTTTAAAAGATTTCAAGGAGTTCCAAAATTTTGATCAATTGTTCTGAGTTTTTGAGAGTTTTTACCTTGAGCTTTTAATTCCAAACACTATTCTTAGAGTTTTTAAGTAGAATTTTCAATTGAATTTTGATTTTAACTTAATTTGAAGCATCGTGAAGACTTGGATTTTGTTACACAACTGATGGACAACATAGTTGGTATATTTTCCCACTTTTTATAATGTGTGGCTAAAACCCCCATTCTTAGGGGGTGCAATTATGTGATTAACTATCTCAATTATCTTATGGGTGTTAGTAATTACTGATCTAATTATTATTTTGAAGTGGGTTCGTTTGATAATTGAGTCTTAACCCATGAATTATAGCTGTAAATGCAGTTCTAGTCTAGTGTTCGATGCTTGTTTGAGATAGAGGTTTTAGAATTAAGGTTATCATTTGATAATTGTAGTGATTGGGTTGTTGTGGATTTAGCGAGAGAGAGTGAATCTTAATTCGATCCTACCTATCTAGCTAGAGAGAGAGTAGGTAAATTGAGGTTTTGGGATGTTTATAAGTGTGATGCTTATCGAGGTTCGAAAGAACTCGCTTGATTCATGATAGTTGATCTAGAGATTGCTAATACATCCAAAGCCTAGCCTACCTACTAAGATTTAGTGACTTTTGGTAATTAGTAATAACCCGTATAGTGAAATGGGCAATTAATCGATCACATCCCCAAGTATCCAGCTCCACTTGATCATTCCCCTATTTTTGTAGTTGTTAATTGAAAAACCTTATCCCCCTATTTGACACTCGCTGTCAACCCCTTTTATTTACTTTAATGATTTCGATAATTTCTATTCCTACAACCGATTAGAACATGCCTTTCACTTCGTAATTAAATTCTTTACCGTATCACTCCCTGTGGGATCAACCCCAACTCTTCGTTGGGTTTATACTAGATTACGATCGCCTACACTTATAATTGGATGAAGTGTAGTTGAACATTATCAAAAATGACGCCGTTGTTGGGGAGTGGTGTGTAGAATTCTTTTAGTGAAGTATAGCTGTGATCTAATCTTGTTTTTTAGTTGAATCAATTTACTTTAGTTTGTGTTTGTTCTTGGCTGTTTGGGAACATGTGACGAGATGAGTGTAAACAAAAGCAATGGTAGCCAACTTGGTATACTAAGGAGGTCAGGTGTCTCCTTTGACTTTCAAGATGACAAAAGAACAAATAGAAAAAAACCAAGAGCGAGATGAAAACATGGCTAAACTGATGACCCAAATGGATCTTTTGTCAAAATATGTCATGGGTAGTAGTGCTAAGGCCATAATTGCAGTTGGAGTTAGCGGAGTAAATCTCGATGAGGCACACTTTGAAGCTTTGTACAATGAAGAAGTACACTTTCTAGCAAATCAGGGAGGAGGTTTTTGCCAAAATTATCCAAGGTCGGGTGAAAACCAAGGTTGGAATAGAGAGCATGATGAAGGTTGGAAGGATCATGATAGGGAGTGGTGTGACCGTGATACAAAATGGATGGAGCGAGATGGTGACAAAGAGAGATATGCCCCTGCTTATGAGCGTTAAAATGCATAACGGCAAAGGGCTGACCCAAATTTTTTTGCACTGAAGATATGCTTGCACACATTCTCGATAAAGTGGAAGGGTATGACAATGTGCTTAAAGAAATGAAAGAGGATGTCTCAACTCTAAACCAGACATCTACTTCTCACTCGGTGTCCATTAAACAGTTGGAAACACAAATGGGTTAGATATCATCTCATTTGAATCCAAGGCCAAAAGGGGGTCCACCAAGTGAAACCTTGGTTAACCTAAAGAATGAACCTTGAAAACATATCCACGTCCTGCCATGACATTAAATAAGGTGCTTCTTGGGAGGCAACCCAATTTTTTAAGCTTTTATTAGTGTTGTTTGAATAATGGATATTGAATGCGCAGGTTGAAAATTTGAAAATTTTGGAAAAAGAGTAGTTAGGCAAGCCAAGTACCAGTTGGCGACTTACCGAACAAGTCTGTGAGCCCGATCTGGATCACCGTTTGACTAACTAGTTAGCTAGTGGTTAAAACTCGACAGGCAAAATAAACATTTGGCGCATCGCCGAATGGGTCGGCGACATAGGTGAGCCCATCTGTCTTGTCCGTCTGAATGATGGAACTCCCAATGGAATGGTTTTCAAACCTCTGCCTAAGGTCGAGTTACTATCTCTTCTTTAGCTTTAACTTGAACGCACGTGACTCACTCGACCGAAAGAGATCGCCAACTTATGCACGAACTGAAGAGTCAAAAAGGCCAAAATCGTTTTAAATTCAATAACCTCCCTCATTTCATACTTTTCAACTTCTACAATTTTACAACCACATTTTTATATTTTTGTAGTTGTTCTTCGTGTATTTTCGTGTTGGATAAATTGCTAAGGGGTGGATTTTTATCATTGTTGCTTAAATCTACTTTGTGTTATTTACTATCGAGGTCAATTTTTGAACCCCGTCATTGATGTTTTGTAGCCGTGAATGCATGATTGTTGTCCTCTTGTGTTGTTTACGTAATACTACTACTTATTCGGAATGATTAATGTTGGTTTGTGTCTATGAGATCTCGAATTGTGTTTGTTGGCCTATGTTTATGAAATTCCGTGTTTTGCTTGATTCAAATTGTGGGTTGTGTTGGTTATATTGTTGGGTTTAGTGTGGGTGAATTCTGAGTAACCCAAATTGTGCCGATTGTATGAATTTGCCCAATGAAAGAGCGGGTGACGTCATTCTTAAGGGCAAAAGACCTCAATTGGTCATTTTTGGCCAAAACAGGGGAAGTTTGAGTACCTCGAGGCCATGTGTAGTACGGGGCTAGGTTTAGATGCATAAAATAGGTGTTTAATTTTGTTTTCGTGGGATTCGAGTTAAAATTTAGAGGTCGGGGTCAAAATCTGGCACTTTACACTATTCAGCGAGCTGGGTCAAGTTCATCGAGTGGTTAGGCGGTTCGCCTGACGACCCTTGGATCACCTTTTTATCCTTTTAAATTGTGAAATTCATTTTATAACTTTTGGCAATACGCATTCGCTCACCGAATTCCCTTTTAGATCTCCCTTCTACTCCCCTATTTTTCGAAAATGTTTTGAAACATTCGGTGAGCTACTTTTAGTTTGCCGAATGGTGTTGATGATCCACCAAAAGGCCTTGGACATCGCTGACTTGTGTGATTTTTGAGTACTTTTTTTGGAACATTTGGCGAGCCCGACTTGGTTTGCCAAATGGGTTCTGGGACTCACCGAACTACTCAATGAGTTTTCCTGCACGGTTCTTTAATTGTTAAATTTTTCAAATTAAGTCTAATGTATGTGGTTTTGTTTTTTGCAGGAATGGCTAGACCTAAAGTATTGGGAGGAAACCAACCACCCCGTAAGCGCGCTAGAGGGATTGTCATAAATGAGGGGGCAGCACCGTCCCATAATACACAAGAGAAAATTCCTCCGAAAGGGGGAAAAAGTAAAGGGAAGGAGCTCGTATTGCCAGCACCTGCGGTAGAGAGCTCCGACAGCAAGGGTATCTATGCCACCCACCTCACTACCTCTGAAAGTAAGGGCCAATCGGGTGATAGTTCACCCGTCTCCGTATATGAGCCGAAAGATGATCAGACTCTCTAGAATAATTGAGTGGAGCTACACTCCAAGGCTATGCATGATCCAGATAGGATCCCAGTGCCCCATACTCCTCCTCCACCTCCAGCTCTGAGTGTTGAGCAAGTTATTCCGGTGCCACCAGTTCATGCACCCCAACCCCGGTCACTGAACAAACTGAAGGCCGAGGGTTTGAGGACGATATTAGAGGAGAAGCACTTTCTACAGATGATGTTTTAGACCAGTACCCGAAGGTGTGGAACACTAGTAAGTGTCACAAATTTGAGATTTTTCACAAAGCACCGATCCCCTTATATTCCTACTTGGTTATGTGAATTTTATGTTGAGTGTGGAAAGCTGGACCCTAAAGGAAAGAAGATGGCCAGCTCATTCAAGATGGTCGATCATGTTGTGGTGCGGGGCCGGAAGGTGAAGTGCAGCAACACCGTTATCAATGAGGTGCTTGGTTGCACGAGGAATATAATCATTTTCTTGGTGGATTGGATACAGAAGAAGACCCTTGATGACTTGAAGGGTTGGTTAGTACCATTGATATCCGATATCAAACCGTCATGGATTGAACCAAGAGCACCTATAGAGAAGAAGGACCTGAACATGCCTGCCAGATATTGGTTTGGATTCATCAGTAACATTTTGATGCCGTCGCAGAACGAGTCTAAACTCATGCATCAGAAGGCTACATTGCTGAGATCCATTATTGATCAGGATAATCTTAATCTAACTCTGATCATCAAGCAGGAGATGGCCACGAGGGCCAAGGAGACACAAATTTCTCAACCTTTCCCAATCCGTATTATAAAGCTTTGCAGGTGGGCCCGTGTTCCTTTAATTGTCAAGATGGATGTGGAAGTGACTCCTATTTCCTCTATTGACATCCGGAGGGTAGAGGCCAAGTATATGAGGGATGAGGCTAGTAAGAGGAGAGCTGCACCAGTGGATACATCCCCGGTAGTTGATGTTGAGATGTTGTCGACAGAGGCAATCCTTCCCCTTTAGGCCAGTGAGCCAACATGGATCCCTAGCACTTCGACTTATGTACCTTCTGGTTCTACTACTGCTTCCCCTCCTACTGCTGCTGCTGCTGCTGCTGCCACCTCTTCTTGGCCCCCGATTACCCAAGCGATGTTGTACAAGATGGGCCACCTGGCCCAATCGCTGATGTTCGAGCCTCTTGGGTAGAGGTTGCTGTGCCTGGATTGATTGAGTGGGAGATTACCGCTGCCTTAGGCTCTATCTGGGCTGAGTTGAAAGAGCACAAAGAGAGGATATATGCCCATGGATTTGCACTAGATGCCCTTACTGTAAGAGTAGAGTCTTTTGTGAGCAGGACCAGGGTGTTTCTGAGGATGTGACGGCCTTGAAGGCCGATATTGTTGGGCTGCAACAAGATGTGGATGAGCAGAAATCCACTGATCACTCGATGCTCTTTGGCACGTGGACCTTTCTGAGGTTCTGAGTATAGACTTCCCGACCAGTTCTGAGATTCCTCCAACTACTATGACCGAAGACGTTGCTAGGGATGATGAAGATGCTGAGTCTGAGGCTCAAACCGATGAGGAGGAGCTAAGTGTTCGAGATGCAACGGTCTATGAGGATTTAAAGGACCTCGAGGGAGATATGATCCAGACAACTGTGGAGGCTTCTTTGAGGGACACTTCAATGGTTGGATCCAGTGGAGCAAAGAATGATTTAGAGCCGGGCTCTGATGCCCAGAAAGATGGAGTCACATATATGTAGAGTTCACCCAGGCTTAGCCTGGGAGGAGGATTTTTGACTCCCTTTCTGTTTATTGTTTTGACTTGTTTACTGTTTTCTTTGCATTTGACGACAATTGCAAGTTTAGTTTGGCGAGGTGAGGTATTTCTATACCTACCTCTTTTGGGGATGTTTTATGGATATTGTTTATACTTTTATGTTTGTGTGACTGATGGATGTTGTTGATATATTGGTTTTGATCAATTGTGTTGTTCCTTTGTTTTTATTGCAAATGTTGGTTTTGAATCGATTTAAAAATATTGCCACCTCTTAATGTGTGTGAATGTGGTTGTTCTCTTGCAATTTCGAGTGTCGGTTGTGATCAGTACCGATGACTTGAATAGTTCTCTCGATTGAACGATATGTGTGAACGGCTCCAATGAGGCAAATTGAGTTGCATAAGTCATATGTGAACTCCTAGCATCTCATTGTGACTAGCTGGTTGTTGAGTTGACCTCTTGTGATGATCGTTGCACGCTAGAAGAAAATTATAGAGTATTGTTTGATTATTGTGTTGAATGCCATGTGTGGTGAGATTTTCTTGCAATAAGTGCTTGGTAATACCTAGAACTTTCCCCGTTAGTCCAATTAATTGATGTAAGCAAATGATTGAGATGATCTTATGCACAATTTGTGAAGAGTGAACCAAAATTGATCTTATACCTCTTTGTGACCACCTTGTGAGAGTGTGAACCTAGCTTGGCCCTATTTGAGCCTATCCTTTTCTTTGGATGAAACTTAAACAACTTTGACCTCTTTGTCCCATCACCTATAACCTTTATGAAGTATTGGTTAGTTTGAATAGCCAACTTAGGCCAAAAGCCTAAGTTGGGGTGTGGTGAAAAAGGAGGAAAATCAAGAAGTTTGAGAAATTTGCCCTTGAAGGACCATGTTGAAAAAGATGGAACCCCTCCATGTAAAAAAAATAGAGAAAATAGAAATGTGAAAGTAGAAAAGATTGAAAAAGAAAAGAGTTGTTGAAATAAAGCTTGTGGAATGGACAAAAAATTGGGGTATCCAATGAGTCATGCTTAAATGAACATAGAGTGGATTGTAAAAATCATATAGTGTGAAAGAGAAGGAGAAAAACTGAAATGCAGGCCATGCCTCATGAAGGTAGAAGTCACTAAACCAAAATGATCATACCTTTACCCTCAACACCGTTACAAGCCTTGAAAGACTTTTTGTGATCTTGAGTGAGCTGAAAATAATGTTGATTGGAAAATAAGGGCAAGCCTATGGGTAGAATCATGCATGTGATTATCTTTGGGAATGTGAGAGTTGCTTTTGATTCCAAAATTCTAGAAATTTGATGGGTTTTATGTGAGCATGGAATCATTCTTGGTGTGAGGGTATTTGAATGCTTTTGTTGAGCTTGGACTTGCATTTGAAGCAAGCATTGTGAGCTTGAGTTCTATTTGATAATGGTTAGTCATAGTTTGAAACATAGAGTGCACAATTGAACATTGCATAAGTAGTTTGAACCTCTTGTGTGCATTCATGTTTAGTCTTGAGTAGCACTATTTGTAGACATCTCGTTTAACTGACTTATCTTGTGTTTCACTTGAGGACAAGCAAAAGTTCAAGTTGGGGGTGTTGATAAGTCTGGAATTTTGACTAATTTAGGGCTTGTTATTCATAGTATTAGTGTCCTTGATGCCTATTTTGTGCTCTAAATTGATGTTTAAATGCTAAGAGCAAGGCAAGGACATTATCGGGAAAAAAGGAGCGGAAAAACTGAAGATAAGAAAAGCTGATGATCACTAAGACCACTCGGTGACTCGCCAAGTGGTACTTTAGCTCGCCAAAAGTTATAGTGTGCCAGCCCTAGGGAAAAACCAACTTAACGATGGAAATATATTTTCGGCGAACCGCCGAACGGATCAGCGCCAGTGATTTTGATCTCCTAAGATTATAGAGCTTGAATGGTGAAGAGACAAGACAAGACGGTGATGGAGAGGTCCACTTGAAGCATGCCGACCTGGTTGGCAAGGCTCGACTAACTCCGCCGATAAGTCCAAAAGCTGAAAACTTGGAAGAGTATAAATGCAAAATTTTAAAAGATTTTAGGGAGTTCCAAAATGTTGATCAACTATTCGGAGTTTTTGAGAGTTTTTACCTTGATATTTTGATTCCAAACACTATTCTTAGAGTTTTTAAGTAGAATTTTGAGTTGGGTTTTGATTTTAAGTTAATTTGAAACATTGTGAAGAATTGGATTTTGTTACCCAGCTGATGGAGAACATATTCGGTAATATTTTCCTACTTTTTATAATGTGTGGCCAAAACCCCCATTCTTGGGGGTGAGATTATGTGATTAATTGTCTCAATTAGCTTATGGGTGTTAGTAATTACTGATTTAATTGTTGTTTTGAAGTGGGTTCAATTGATAATTGAGTCTTAACTCATGAATTGTAGTTGAAAATGCAGTTCTAGTGTAGTATTCTATGGTTTGCTTAAGAAAGAGGTTTTAGAATTAAGGTCATCAATTGATAATTGTAGTGATTGGGTTGTTGTGGATTTATCCCGAGAGAGTGAATCTTAATTCGATCCTACCAATCTAGCTTGAGAGAGTAGGTAAATTGAGGTTTTGGGCTGTTTATAAGCGTGATGATCGTCGAGGTCCGAGAGAACTCACTTGATTCGTGAGAGTTTATCAAGAGATGGCTATTACATCCAAAGCCTAGTCTATCCACTAAGATTCAACAAATTTTGGTAATTAGTAATCACCCATATAGAAAAATTGGCAATTAATCGATCACATCCCCAAGTATCCCTCTCTACTTGATCACTCCCCTATTTTCATAGTTGTTAATTGACAAACCTTATCCCCCCATTTGACACTAGCTGTCAACCCCTTTTATTTATACTAATGATTTCGATAATTTCTATTCCTACAACCAATTAGAATATGTTTTTCACTTCGTAATTGAATTCTTTACCGTATCACTCCTTGTGGGATCGACCCCAACTCTTCGTTAGGTTTATACTAGATTGTGATCGCATACACTTAGAATTGGATGAAGTGTAGTTAAGCGTTATCAGTACATCACACATATCCTCTTCTATTGCCTAAAGGAAAGAAACTTCTGGAGGAATATGTCCATCCACACCAACCCCGATATCGATATAAACCCATCTTTATGAATGCAACCAATTTGGGTGCCAGTTTGAAACTCCATTTTTGGAAAACCTTTTCAATACATGGATACCCTAGAAATTGGTAATCCTTTCCAACTTGTGGCAACTCTAGCTAGGAAGAAAAGATAATGTTTTTAATAAAAACAAATACATGATAAAAAAACTAGCCTCGTCATTGCAAGTGCTAGTGAATATCATTTCTTGAATAATGCAACAACAACAAAAGTCAGAGAAAATATTAAACTCAAATAGAACCCCCGCCACAAAGCACATACCAACTTAGTGTGGTTTTGTTAGTAGGAATTGTTCTAGGGTAGGAGTATGAGAGGAGTGATATGAAATCATAATAGAGAGTGAATATGTAGTTTCAATGGAATGATTGCCCATACAAATGCAATCCAGGCTGAACTCATAGCAATACTCCAGGTCATAAAATAGAAAAATCAAGAAACATATTTCCACTAAAAATAAAGGTTGGCTCGTTGAGTGCAGTCTACATAATCACGGAAGGCCACCTATCTTATGCTAATATAATCTTTGAATGCAGGTCCTTGATGCAGTAGCTGGGAGTAACACTAACACATGTGTTCAGAGAGCTGAACAAGGTAGTGAATGCACTGAGAAAGAAAGAAGCTAGACATGGAGCTTTAGGAAACCCCCATAATTTTTGTAGTCCCCCTTGTGTGCTCCCTAGCAACGTTACAAGCAGATATAGTAGAAAATTTTTTTGCTAGAACAATCCTATCATGAAATGGCAATACTAACGGTCATACCACAACCAATACTTTTCAAGTGGGAAATGCCCCTTAATATTTGTAATTAAATTATATTTTCTTCTCTTGTTATAATATATTGACATCCTTGTTTAACAAACCAAAATAAATCAAGCGTAAGATGTATTACATACCATGAGTAACATTTTGTTTTTGATTGTTCGATAATGTCTTCTTGGAAGAGCCCTCTTGATATTCGTCTTTCCTGTGCTCTTCTGAATTTCTGTTCCTTTTGGCATCTTTTTTCTTTTTCTTTTGTGATTTGATCATCTTGAATGTACACTGTAAAATTAAATATAAAAAGTAAGATCAACTAATTATTTATATCTACAATTTATGCTCGAATAAAGTAAAATTTCTCTTCATATTAATGAATCTAAAGTTAGAAACAAATGAAATTATAGAAATTTGAAATAGAAAATACTTCATCTATATGAACTATGGATCGAAAAAGGGGGATTTTTTTTACAATCATTGTTACACTTTATTTCTATCAAACTTAAATCAGATTGGAGATTACACATGTACTCATACAAAATTGTACAACAAGAACATAAAACTTAGATATAATTGTGGTCATCAAATCAAAATCTAGGAGTAAATTTAGAAAAATAAATTTAAATTTTACCACAAAAAAGAGATTGAATATTAAATCAAGTTAAACCAGTTATATGTTTTTGAATCCTTTGTGTGAGCACTTGTGAATGAATCATCACAACAACATACCCATTGTTACCCACAAATAAGATTTAGAAAGGCTAAGATGTATATAAATTCTTTCCTTACCTTTATGAGATAGAGTGATTGTTTATGATGAGCTTCTGCTCAAAAGAAATATTTTCGAAATAGGGTTGCGCCAACACACCCAGTGTTATGTAAGCACTTCCTAATGAATCTCCACATACATCACACTTAGTGTTATCAACAAATAGAATTTGAAAAGGTTAAGATGTACATACAAAAATTTCTTACCTTTATGGGATAAATCGATTACTTCTGATGAACTTCGACTTAGAAGAAACCTTTTAGAAATAGGGTTTTAAAAATGGGCAAAAATAAAAAAGAAAGGAAAAATTAGGCATTTAACAATCTTATTATTAGACTTCCAAAATTTAGAAGAGACGGTTCATAAATTCAAAACCGGAATATTTACTAAATTAAACCACCAATTTATAGGTGAACAAAAGAGCACAGAGAATGGAAAAAAATAAGATTGGAGATAATCAAACTTATCTATCACTTAATCTGAAAGATAAAATAAATTGAATAAAATGAAGAAGTTGTAACACCTCAAAAATTTATAAGCTAAGGCCAAACTATTCTTTATTTGCGTATAAGGCCTTATCGGGTTATTCTTAAATTGCTCATATATGTAAAGATAAATTCTTTAGCGTGATAATGATTTTTGGATATCAATTAAGGTCTGCCATGATCCAAGCCTATCCCCTAGATGCGACACGGCGTACTTGACTCCAAAGGGGTCTCATACAAGCTTAATAGCGTTTCACTGCATTCAATAATAGAAATATTACAGAATTAAAACTTTCTTTAAAATGATACAATCAAAATACTCATTTAAAACACTTGTAACACAACGGAAGTCTATTGTCTCAAATGGCCATCTAAAAACAATATTCAAAAACTAAAGTAGGGTCACGTCCCTTTACAATCGAATGACTAACAAATATCTATTACATGAAAAGAAAGGAAACATCAACTACTTGTCCTCGATCTATAAGGACATACCACTTAGTCTTGGAGAATCTCAATTCAAAGCTTCACTAGAGAGAATCACTCAATTGCCGGAACCTACACTTGTAGAAAACATAGAAGAATATGGGTTAGCACAATTAAGTACTAAGTATGATAGCCATGCAAAAACATGCTTAAAATGGACATTTTATTTGAAAGTCATGACATATGCCATTTTGAGAAATCCTTCATAAACATAAGCATAAGAGGCATAATATAAGACATAGTCAACATACAAGTCATTTCTCATATTCAAGACATAATCATCATATAAACCATTATCTTCACATTAAGCCTTCACCTCAAGTAACCCTCAAGCTATACCTTGTGCAATGCATGTATAGCATCCCATACCACCATCCATACTAAAGTACCACCTTAAGGTCACAAAAAGTGAAGTTACCATTCAACCTTTCCATCTTTACATAATACCCATACATAAGAGACAAAAACGTTTCATAAGTCATATCATCACATCAGGAACATCATCTAAGGCAACCCTAAGTTATACTTGTGCAATATATGAGTAGCATCTCATACTACTACTCACACTAAGTGATCCTTTGAAGCGACTATAGAAAAGGCACATTCATACTCAATACATCATGACAAGGAAATAACTCATAATACAATCCAAGTATGACATGCATCATTTACATTTAAGCATATAAGAGTCAAAATTCTTCATTAGCTTCATTTAGGACACATTAATACATTAGTCATTAAGACTTAGAGAACTCATTATGACTCTCTCAAAGCCTACTCATGCAATGTATGGATGTCATCCCATACTACCACCCACACTTCATAGAACTCATCAAGAAACTATAATGCACATCTCACATGATGGGAATAAGCGTTTAACCGACATAGACCATGTAAGCTAGACATGGAATCCGGTGTCATGAATCCCCACACCGTAAAGAGGTGGTTTACTTGCCTAAGGTAAGACCGATAACAATAGCTTAGTTGGATCCACTAGCTAGACCTATGTGGGCACATAGTTGGGTTTTGAAATAATGAATTCTAAACTAGAGTTTAATACTTTTAATACTCTTAAAATACCATAATTAACCCAAAATAGCCCTCCCTCAACTTAACTAATCATAAAAACAATTTACCAAACCACCCGAACCAGGACAACTTTTATAGGTGGTGACTCACGACCACTACCCACGGACCGTGGGTAGGACCACGAGCTGTCCTCAATGTCTGTGGTCTGGGTCAGAGAGTAGTCACTTGGGGCCATGACGTACGGAGGCCATCCACGTGGCGTGGATGGACCTATGGGGCGTGTACCCCATCCGTAGGTCACCCTCATTTTGGCAACTTGGTTTTTCTTTGGGGTCTTGGGGGTTAGGCTTTAGGGTTCCCCCTCAAAGACCCTTGGGTGGTCTTTGAGGGGTCGTACCTTGACGTTTAACCCCTAAAACCCTCAACCATAGCTCGGGACAACATTTTACACCCTTAAACCCCACATCAACGCAAAGACTCACTAGTTAGGCTCTAGTTTCACTTATTCATTTTACGGGTCGTTACAAGGTAACTAAAAACTCCTAGCACAAAGTTGAGTTGAAAGTTTCCTTTTCAATTAAGTTTTGATGTAAGATTTTACTTGGGTCGACTTTAAACGACCATATCTCTTAGAATATAAAGAGTTGCGTGGCCCATAACCTATCAAATTAAAGGTATTTGAATCTTCATTCTAATGCCACTAATTTCGCATCAATTAAAGTTTTGAGTGAAAGTTTTTGACCATTTTAGTCACCTGATACAGTGCATTGAGGAATTAGCTGATGGGAAAATATTTAAAAAGGTCATTTTTGTGCATTTACCTCTAAGAAAAACCCTAAAAGAATTTATTGACTAATTAAAGGCTCAAAACAATCATATTTTTGTCTCTTAATCCCCCATTCTCTTCTCTCTCAAACCCTAAAGGAAAACCCTAAAGAAAAATTAAAGTAAAACACTTCCATTCAAGATTTCTTCAATCTTTTTCAAGATTTTTCTTCATGGTAAGTGCTTCTCCAAGAATTCCATTCTTCCGACTCAAATTCCTCCATACAATTATGAATCACTAATGAAAATTTTAATTCTTGGCCATAGAAATTACAAGAAACTAATTTAAGAATCTCAAGAAAGGTTTCTTGATTGTTCTCTTCCAAGCAAGGTTTCAAGGCTTCTAATCAAGTTCTTCAAGATTCTTCAAGAACCTTGTTCTTCCAGGTACATAAGACTATCATAACATTGGACTAGTACGTTCTCACGCCCTACATCTACTTTCGAATCAGTAAAAGAGTAATCTAGGATTCTATCCCTAGATATGAGTATTCTTGAGATTAGTTGATTTTTAATTCTTGAGTTCTTGATTCTTTTTGAAATTATATTCCTAATTATTAAATTGGTAAATGTTATGCATTAAGATTCTTGAGTTGATTCGTTCATGTGTATATTTCAACGTGAACCCTATGAATTGAGTATTTTTTAGATGAGAAGTATCGTTGAATTCTGAGTTCAGAGTTCTTGAGTCCTTGAGTTTTGAGTATTGAGTTTCTATATTGTTATTTAGATCCTTGAGTTGATTTGTTCTTGTCTATAATTCAGCACAAATCCTATTTTAAGTTATAAATCTTGAGAAGCTTTTTAAAGCAAGCATTTTTGTCTTGAACTGATTTTCTGAGAAAGTAAAGACGAGTTTTGAGAAAGAGTTTTTAAAACATGATTAGTATTGTCACGCCTCATATCTGATTAAGACGGACAGGCACCCGATGTCTAAATGGCCCGGGAGAACCAACTTACAACCTGCATTTACCATACATTTAACTATGATAGCTATGAAGCTATGACAAGCTTATATGCCCTGTAGCGATAAAAGACCGACATACACAGACCCAAAACTTATGTACAACACTTGGCCGTTGAGGCCACAATTGTTAAGAGACAAGACACAACCAAACTTTATACATTAGTCTACAAAGCCTCTACAAGATAGACAACCATGGTTTAGGTCGGGACAAGGCCCCGCCTTACCCTTAACTACTATACGGTAACAAAGTAGATGCCAAAGACTCGATTAATCCCCGAATCAACTTGGAGCTCACCAATAGCAGCTGAGTGTCCTGTGCTCCTACTGGGGAGGTCTACTAGCTGGAGTACCTGTGGCTGCAGCATGAAACGCAGCGTCCCCCAAGAGGGACGTCAGTACGAAGAATGTACTGAATATGTAAGGCAATAACATATGTAAGCAAAAGCTCAATTGAAATCAAGTATCAAT
>JAJOOH010000519.1:0-16386 GCA_029582605.1 Solanum gracilifrons | reverse complement strand
AATAAGGCCAAAGGTTCATATAAATTTATGTTTTAGATGAATTAAATTTTGAATTTTCTTCTTGTATCAAGGTGTACAAAGATATGTATATATTAATATTTGTTTATCTAACGTATAACGTTTTTATGATTTCATAGTTTCAGTTTAATGATGATGAAGATCGAGCTTACTTCACCTTGAAAAAAAAAGATAGGATGACACCAACTCAAGTCACCAAATAAATACATAGTACTTCTTTTTAGTATTTATCTTATATGACACTATTTTAGATTTCAAATTGTAACGTTCAAGTTGCTATACATGAGATTTATTACTGAATTTGACATGAGTTTTAACTTGTATACTTTTTATTATTGATTTGTATAATGAAATTTGATTTACATTAAATATTTAGAAAGTATTTATATGTGTCTTAACAAAGGCTTGATGTAATTTTTTTATATAGAAATATAACAATTGTGGCGGTCACAAATATCCATAAGTTAGATTTCGTGAATATTGATATCATATTGTGGCATTTTTAAATCCATGCAGACATATTTTAAAAAAATATTAAAATAGTATAATGGAGGTTGTAAACCGTACAAATTGACGTAACAAACCTCCACAAATTAAAAAGTAATTTTGTGGGGGTCATCATGGAGGTTTCTTAAAATCGCCACAAATATGCTCGTGGCAGAGGTAATTGTAGCGTTTTTAAAAATCGCCTCAATTCTTATTGTGAAGGTCAAAAACTGCCTCAAATTGACAAAATAACCCCTATAATTGAGCATTTTTTTGTACTGAACTATGGAGTAAAAATCATCAACTAATTAGTGGTTGTATACATATTTTTGTTGACTTGTAGTGATTGCTGGATACAATTAAGTTGTATTCAAACTAAAATGTATTTATATTCCAGTTTGTTATATTATTATTATTTCACTGAAAATATTGTTTTCGAAAAACATAGAATAAGTTGTATTAAAAAAATTGTATTTATATTACAATATCCAGTTTTGTTATTTTATTAGTATTTCACTTTAGAATTGTAGTAGCAATTTTTTAGCTCAGTTTGTATTCCAAAAATAATTATGTATTTCAATATCATTTTGTATTTCAAACGCAAAATGAATACAAATAAGTTTGTATCCTTTCTTAATTCGTCTTTATATGTAATGATTAGATTATATTGGGATACAATGAGTAACATTTTTGTAATAAATAAAAGAAAAATATATTTGGCAGTTATGTAATACATTTTTGATCACTCGGATACAATTTTTAGTTTTCACTATGAAAGTAAAATATCAGTTTTAAGTTTTAAGTTTTAATTTGAATGGTAAAGTGAGCACATAAAATGCAAAAGTTGTTGATATACAATTATGATGAAAACATAATAAAAAAAGAAAGTTTCAGTTTTGGAGAACACCGATTATATCGAAGTTCGAGTTGGGAATTCTTCTTCCAAAGTTGTTTGTCAACGAAATTTTAATAATTTGTATTTCATTTGGCATACTTATTAGAATGAATACAAACTAATAAAGAAATACAAATGTCATTATACAAACCCAAACATGAAAATCATAATGAATACAAATACACATATCATACATATTTGAATGAATACAATTTAGGAAAGGATATAAAATTCTAAAAAAAATACATTACGTTGTGAAAAAAATAAATGAATACAATTATCATTCTTCAAGAACTACAGATCAATTTGACATACATTTTAGCATCCATATTGGAATGAATCTCGTATTGTACATAGCTTTTGCCTCAACTGCAATAGCCGATTCAAACCAATGCCGCAAAGTTCTATTGAAAGCAACTGTAGCAAGAATAACTTGGGGAAACTTGTGGCACCTTTAATGAGGCCATTGAAATTGATCCCAGATCCATTAGTGCCAATACCATGAAGAGATTCTGACCACCATTCATATGCTAGTAATCATGTCTTGGAGGAATTTCTGAAATATTAAAACGAAATTAGAAAAAAATTGTTTAAACGACTAAAAATCTGAAATACATAGATATTATATGAATATGTAAATAAACTTGAATAAAAAAAAACTGAAAATTCGTAATATGTACAATTCTAAATAAAATCATAGACGGAGATATTGAAAACAAATCAAAAGAAACCTAAATAACTAATCGATATTACCTTTACCAAATTCAAAATTTCTTGAATTAATCTCTAGATTTTGTTTACCAACCGATTAATCCCTTGACTTAATCCACCAATTTTGTTGAAGAATCGAGCTTTGAATACCTTGTGTTTCAATGTGAGCAAAAACTTGAAGAAAGAGAATCTTAGAATGTGAAAATTGGGGGAAAATAAAAACTTTAATTGAGAAACGTGAAAGTGGGAAACGTCTAAGATGTGGGAAGATATTAATGGATAGTTTTGTATTTGTTTTTTTGTTTTTAATCTGTTATTGGTTAGAATTTGATCCAATTATGTACTCTTTTGATTAATAAAAGGAAATATAAATAATATAATGTGAATACAACTTATTTTTGAAAATATTGACATTCTGTCATTTTAAATAAATATTTTAAAGTGTTGTTTAGAGCCATCAATATGGGCTAGGCCTGTTGGGCCGACCTGGCCTAACCCGGGATTTAATAGGGTTGGGCTAAGATTTTGAAGCCCATTTAAGAAAAGGACTTTTTAGCCCGGCCTGAATAAGCCTGCTGATTTGTGGAGCTTGAGAAATATAGGTAGGGTCGGCCCGTGGGCCAAAAAAAAATAATTTTTAAAATATAATATAATATTAAAATTTAAAATTAGAGAGAATCCAAACTCAAAATCTATTTAATATTTAACTAATTGAAACCGCATATAAATTGCAGATGAAAATAAAGATATTAAGACAACCTTGCCACAAGCTGATTCAGATATGCTTGATGAAGATGATCATGAAGTGTTGGATACGCTATAGATTTCATGATGTGTTAGATATGCCATAAGTTTCATGATTTTTTTTAAGGAGTTTATTTTTAACTTTTTTATGGTTAGAATATTGTCACATTTTTGTGTTTTAATGTGACAAAACAATTATGTTAATATTTCTATTTAGATATTTATACTTTTATTTGAAAAACCTTAATAAATATTATAAAGATAATTTTATTTGTGGATTTGATTAACAAGTAGTAACATTAACACCATGTAATATTGTTTTGTCGATATTTATGATAATATTTTTAAATTATAATTTATAATTTATTTTAATAATTATAAAAGATATATAATTTTAAAAAAAGTGGGCTGGCATGGCAAGCCTGTAGCCCACGTACTTGTGGGCTGGGCCGATCATTTTTTGGCCCACACCAAAAATGGGCTAGCCCGGCCTGACCCGTAAAATGTCAAAGCCTGTATGGGTTAGCCCGGATGGGGTGGGCTAGCCCATATTGACAGCTCTAGTGTTGTTGTTCGGGAAATTTTTCAAAATGTCAATATTTTAACATTTAATAGGATTTATTGTCAATACTTTCAATATTTAGTAAAAATGTCAGAATTTTAGTTTAATATGTATCTTATTTAAGTTTTTATTATTTGTTTTATTTAAAGAATACAATTATTAAATAATAGAAAGGAGAAATTTAGGGGAGAGATTTTTTTAAAAAAGGAACAATTGCTTAAAAGTCTCATCAGTTACAAAAATTCAAAACTAAATACAAATTCAAAAAAAAAAAAAAAAAAAAAACAAATAACTCATCCCACCTGTTCATCAAATTTCTAATATCGGTTTTAAAATTTTCATTGATAATACTTAATTTCTGTTGAAATGAATTTGATTAAATTGCGTTTTTTTATATCCAACCATGGCTTCAACGGATCAGATTTTAGAACCAAAATCGAGTTTCGTGAAGAAGAAAAAAAGAGAGAGAATCGGAGAAGAAAGTTGCAAAGAATGAGAGAATGGAGAAGAAGGTTGCAAAAATTGTATTCATATTAATTTTTGTTTGTCAATTGTTTTTCTTTTACTCAACATTTATATTTTTATTAAGAACATTGTAATTTTTTTTAGTTTGTAGTCATTCCAGTTGGTATGCCAAATTGATTTGTATTTCTTAAACATAAATGTATCATATTTCTTTCACAGTCAGTTTGTATTTTTTTAGAATATTGTATCATTAATTCCTCAACAGATTGTATTATTTTTATTATGTATGCTATTCTTTTATCAGAATCTTGTATCTTTCTTTAAACGTATTCATATGTAATGATTAGATTATATTATGATACAATGAATAATATTTTTGTAATACGAATAAAAGAAAAATATATTTGGCAGTTATGTAATACAATTTTGATCACTGGAATACAATTTTTAGTTTTCACTATGAAAGTAAAATACCAATTTTAATTTGAATGGTAAAGTGAGCACATAAAATACAAAAGTTGTTGATATACAATTATGATGAAAACATAATAAAAAGAAATACAGACTTGTTGTCATTGAAATTGAGATTGAAATACAAAATTGACTTTGTTGGTATGTCATTATGATGAACACAAAAAACAAAATACAAACTTTTTTGAATACAATGTGAGAGTTAAATACAAAATGATCACAGTAAAATACGCACCACAATATGATATTCAATTTTAATTTGAATGGTAAAGTGAGCACATAAAATATAAAAGTTGTTGGTATACAATTATGATGAAAACATAATAAAAAAAGAAATATGTTGTCATTGAAAATTGAGATTGAAATACAAAATGAGCACAATAACTACTCATTTCAATTGAAATACAAATGTGACTTTGTTGGTATACCATTATGGTGAATACAAAATAAAAAAAAAGTAGAACTTGTTTGTAGATAAAGTGATATTGAAATACAAAATAAGCAAATTAAAATACAAAATTGTCGTCATTTGTGTTCTAAGTAGAAAATTGTGATATTGAAAAATAGAAAATTGTTGACTAAGTTGGATACCTCTAGTAATTCTCTTAGATTCTACCATTGGAGCGTGATTTAGAGTTTATCAAATCCTAAACGTGATTTCAACTACAGACAACAATTTTAAACAAAAATAAAATCATAAAATAAATCTTAAAAAACGAATAAAGATGCATACCTCAATAAAAGGGATTGTGTGAATATCTTTATAAATATATTTTTCAATTTCTGAAAAAAAAATAAAGGAAGAGAGGCGGATTTTGAAATGGAGAAGAATTGGAAGATGTAAATATGTTGCAAAAAAAGAAGAAGATGAAAATATGAGAGAGAAAATATTCCCTTTATTTTAAACATATGATAGAGGATTAATTGGAAATGTGTAATTAAGGTAAGATAAAATAGGAAGTAAATTAGGATACACAAGCTTTTCTAAAATAATGACATTTTGACATTTTTACTAATATTTATAAAGTATGGAGGTTTTTACTAATTAAGTGAGACTTTTTGACTAGTTTGCTTATTTTTCGATAAAGAAGGTACTAAAAAAGAACTGGAAGTAAGAGAACCCAGCAAAAAGCCCATGTTGAACTATGAATACTCCTTAGTGGAGCTTTTGCTTGCTTCAGCTGTGCCTTGACTCGATCTATGTAATATTAATCCAACTAATGCCAGAGACCTGGCCTCATGTCCAATGACAGTACTTAATCACTAGACATATCTCATGGATTTTGGATTCCAGATGGCCAGAGGGTTGAGTTGATAGCATAGGATTGTAAATATTCAAGTTACAGACTTGCAGTAACAACCAAAGCTGAGAGCGTCTTTAGGCATCAAGTGCAGTAAGAATCAGAGGAACTGCAGAAGCATATTAAAGTACTCAAGAACATTTAAGCAAGAAATGAAGATCATCTGGTGTAAAATAAGGAGTATTTGAATTCTGCATTACAGATAAGCAATGACATTTGGGATCAAATAACTCAAAAGGGGAAAACACATTTGCCTAGCACTCAAATAAGACAATGCCAACAATGGGCATTTGGTCTAGTGGTATGATTCTCGCTTTGGGTGCGAGAGGTCCCGAGTTCGATTCTCGGAATGCCCCAAATTTTTAAGTGCCTTTTTTCAAGCCTGTACTCCTGATGGTTATAAAGGATTTGAAGGCAAATGTAGGATATCCATTTAATACTTTGCTGAACATTCAATAGTGAGATTTGTGTTCTGGAAACTGCAGTAAGCACATCATGCATTTATGAATTTGGTAGGATTCCAATGATTAATGGTTATTCATCTTAGACAGTTAAAATTAATTAGTTTAGTAATCCAACAGTTCTATAACTGATTCTTCTTTCTAGTGTATTTTAGTAAACCACATATATTGCTTGACTTGCAGAGCTCTTTCCAGTCTCCTGTTCAGTATACATTCTGATGTATTAGTCAGCCAAGTCAATCAGCCAAAAGTCATTTTTTTCCAGATAACAACATTTAGGCCAAGATGCATCCTTATCAAATAAAGAAAATGGAATGGCAAGACTTGATGCTCTGAAAGCTAATCTTTTCAGAACTGCAAGATAAAAATAACAAAGCACGAGTGCTGGTAGTAGATGGATTTGTGCTCACCTCTCTAGTTTACAAGTAAGCCGATCGGAACTCCAAAATTCAACATAGAATTACCAAGAAATCCCTATATACAAAAGATTAAATAGATTAGCACAACAACTATCTCACCTATGATAAGGAAAATTTAAAGGTTTGCAGTTTTCCCTTCAGAAAAAAATCAAATGTTTGTTTTCCATCAAAGTTTGTTGATATTAGACATGCAGATCAACAATCATAACTGAAATATTTAGTAGAATGGTGTTATTTTTTTTATTCATTTGATGAGGAGCAGAAAGGTGTTATTAAAAATCTCACAGTATCATTCTTTTTGGGAAAAAATTCTCTGATTTCCTACTCACATCTGGAGTTAAAATGGATAACCTAGTGATGAGTCATTTTCTTTCAGTTTACATGAGAAATGTGCACCATTTCTACAGTCCAGACATAATTATGCTTTGTCAATGCTTGCACTTTACTTTACCTAATGTATTGACTTCAAGAGCACTTAGTTGTTTCCCTTAAGTTAGGTGTCTTGATCACAAGTCATCTAAGACACTCAGCCAAATGTCTTCATAAAACAATACTTACAGGCAAAATGCTTTCTATCCACGCTCATGGACCACCAAATGACACGAGTCACCTAAAGCTGAATAAGGTAAATCTAGATATATAAGCTAAAAATTAATACATCATGAATACCTGCAACAGTACAGAGTTGGGCTTGCATGTTCAGTTTACTGATAAAATCTGAAACTCCAAAGTTCAGAGTCAAGCTATCCAGGGATCCCTGAATATAAAATGGTAAATGGTAAGTTCAAGTATCTCAACTGTCATAAGCCATCATTTCAGATATGCTTCAATTTTTGCCATCTGTTTCCAATTTGATTAAGCAGGCAAAACTTAAAAAGTTAAGTTAGTAATCGGTTTTCATTTATATCAAAGATTCATCGAGTTTGGATTATAACATCAATTAGGGATCAAGGGTGTTTTGCCTTGATTACTGACGATCAACGGCTAAGAGGTCTTTCACAAAATTGAGGTAAAAGTTCTCTGGAATTTCACGTTAAAATGAGGAGTTACATGGGTATCCATACTTCAGATACCCATTTTCATTTCAATTTAGTGAACTAAAGATGCATAAACATCATTGTACCATGTAGTGTTATCAAAGGCGAAACGCGCGAAAAAGCTCTAAGGTCCATGGGGCTTTAAGCGCAAATAAAGCTTGGGCTTTAATGAAAAATGGCGCAAAGGGAGAAAAAAAATTACAAATATATATGTTTGGTCCAAGACTAAGAATTATATGAATGACAAATATATGACCAAAGAAATTGATTTTTTTTAATGATAAAGTGAAATATCAATTGTTTAGTGTCACTTCTTCATAAGAGGCACATTGGTAAGGAAAAATTTGCGTTAGAACCTTGATGACAACACTGAAGTGAGGCAAAGCGCTCAATACGTTTTGAGCCTCGCTTCAGGGCTTAAGCGCGCCTTTGATAACACTGGTATCATGTTGTTTTGTACCAATTTACATACCATGACCTACGCCGTTTCATGAAAACAAGTGAAAAGAATGTAAGATAAGGAAGGTAGCTAAAAGAAAATTGATAATAAGAGAACCCAACGAGAAAGCCCGTGTTTAACTACAAATGTGATATTTATAATTTTAGCGGAAGCATTCTTTACTTCAGCTGTGACTTAACTCAAACTATAATGTTCAAATATGCGATACTGATACAGCTAATGACAGAATCCTGGCCTCATGTCCATTGACAGTTCTCAATCAGTAGACAGTTTCAATGGTTTTTTTATTTCAGATGCCGAAAAGGTTGAGAATGATAGAAAAGGACTGTAAAGAGACAAGCACCAGTAATAATGAAAGAAGGCACAATCTTTAAGCACGAGGGCAGCACAAATCAGAGGAAGCTGCAAAGGCGTCATATTTTAAGCAACCCCTCTGAGTATCTAATTATCTCCCATATACAATGGGAGCCAGCTAAAGTACCAAATGATGTTGTTATTTTTAAAAAGGAAGCTACCAAAGAATATTAAAGTAAGCAAATGCAGATCAACTGGTATGAAATACGGAGCATCTGAAGTCTAAGTTGAAGATAAGCGGTACACATTTACAATCAAATAACTCAAAAAGAGAAATTGCCCCAACAAAACAAGTTTTTTTTTTTTTTTTTTTTGATAACCGAGAAATCCGTCTGTGACCTGCCCTTTGGACCAATCACAGCCTTCTAAACTCGGTGGATAATGGGCCCGCCCCTCTACCCTTCTCCACTTAAATACCGGGCTTTGCTTTGCATGGTGTGGGGCTTGAACCTGCGACCTAAGCCACAAATCCTCCACCTTTTGCCACTTGAGCTAGGCCTTGGGGGCACCTCAACAAAACAAGTTTTATTTCCAGAAAGATCCCTTAAGGCTCAAAGAGGACAACTAGGGATACTTAATGCAAATTGTAGGCATGGAAAACCTATTATCCTATCCTAAACCAAGCATTTCTACAAACAATTAAAACAAGTCCTAGACAAAGTTTGCAAAGAAATTTTCATTAAGTTTCATCAGACATGGCACATGTTAGTTTAGATGGGTCCATTCCAACTCACAATCAAGAATAAATGAAACAAAATCGCATACCAAGTAGTGAGCAAAGAGTAAACAAATGACCAAGTGTCACTAATAAGACCATTTCTCTCAATGTTACCCACTTTTCCAGTAAAAATTCAAGGGAAGGTAGTTCACAAATTTGACAAAGACTCACATGAAGTCTAATTAGTGGTACCAGAAAAACAAGTCAGCCAAAGAGAGCAATCCAACAAAACCATATTTTATTCCCTATTAGCTACTAACTACCCCTAAACACACCCAGTTCAAAAAATCACTTTTTTGGAAAAGAACTGTGGCTTAAAGAAAAAAACAAGGAGCTTATTGAAATCAAATGGCAAAGTAAACCTAGGAAAGTACAAAACAAGTAACATAATGCATGCAGCAAGCACTCATACAATTGAAAAAAGTCAAAACCTTATAAACTAAAGAGAAAACACACAGTATTCCAAAATATTATCTCATTAATCACTTGGAGAACTATTGATAATTTAACATGTCAGACTATGAATCACAGGAAAAATAAGAGACTATCCATTTTAAAGGTTCACGATTCAGCCATGGGATGAATATCAAAGTTACAGTGAGGGAACAGGCTTCATATGTAGATTTTGATACCACATGAAAGAATCTAAACTTTTAATTGAAATGGTAAAATCAAGGAAAAAACCAAGTACTTTTTAGTACATTAATTCTACAAAGGTTGCATTTTTATTTCCTAGAAGTTGCACATATATGCGCTCACAGGCTAATTGTAACAGCCTGATTAACCATTGCCATGAGGCAGGTGCAAACTCGGCCCATTGGCCTCCTTACAGACAATTCTCCACCCTGCCCACCACCAACTGTAAAGATAAACATTTGACCTTGCTTTGAAGCTAATTAAGAGAATCCAAGGACACAATTCAAAATGCTAAAGGCAATAAGTGAAGTTGTTTAAGATGTTAATAGCCTTTTCGGATGCTCTTATGTGAATGCCATATATCTCCGGCACAAACTATGCTTTCTTTCATCTAACAAGTGGTTAGGAAAATATCAGATTTTGATTTAATCAAAACTTAGAAGTCCTCATCAGAAAATGAATTCTACATTAGCTAGTGAAACTCTTAGTAATTGCAACACTACAAAACCCCTGACTAGGATATATATTTCAATGTGTCTACTTGAAAACAAAACCTAACTAGTAAATATGTGATGTAAGCAAGAGCTGATAACTACTTTTTCAATCTAAAAGTTGACATGACCTCTGATGAAAAAAAAACATTTAATTGTAAACTTTGCAAAGAGTATGACCACAAAGAAATGAACAGAAATATTTAGAAAAATATCAATAAATGCTACTCACTCCATCCCAATTTTTAATTTTTTTAGTTACTGTGGTGTCTGGGCTAGCTTTTGCGTACCTTGACTAATTCCACGCGAACTCCCACCAGCAATAGGAACCATGTTACTCTGTCCACGCCATCCCAATTTTACTCTTCATGTTTTGGGAACATTTAATACAATTCCACCAATAATATCATTCTATACAACTTTCACAACTTTAAGAAGTTTGAATTCACGAATCTATCAAATTCGATCTTTTGAATGGTTTTCAATCAAATTGATTTTTTCAAGTAGTACTTAGATATACTTTTTCCACGAGGAGGCAAGTCAAATTGACACCTTTTTTTTTTATGACAAGAGAAACCCGCAATCGCTACCCTTTGGCTGTACATGATAAAAAAAACCCTGTTCCTATGCAATATATCGCAAAGGAGACGTAACCCACACTAGGCAAGCCTGGTGCAACGAGCTTGACCCAGAAGGCAAACCCTTGCTTTTGCTGGCAAGGGATTTCGGACTTGAGGCCTACAACATGGAAGTCTCAAGCCCAAACCCACTAGGTCACTCTGAAGGGTCAAATTAACACCTTAAACTCCATATCCTACAAAATGAATAGGAGGAATTACTAGAATACTACTTTTACCCCGAAGAATAGGAGTAGTAAGCAAAATACATATACAGCGAAGTAACACTCAAACACGAACAATTAGGTCACACTTCGAAACAAATTAACAAACAATTTGGCTGTAATAGAGTATGAATTCGAAAAACTTATTGAAATATTAAGGAAGATGAACAAACCTGAAGTGAATAATCACAGCCCTATTGGGACCTCGGAGTCGGAGAATGTTCTTAGCAATAAGCAGAGATTTTCTTAAGTAAAAAATTAGAACTCTTTAAATTATTATATTTTTATTCTTAATTGTAACCAGTGTGCCGTTTTGCCGCGCATTTCTGATTTTCTTCTTTTTCGTTTCCCTCTTTGTGGGAGAAATTATCTTTTTGGTTCATGCAACATGATTGAAGGGTTAAAGCCAATTGTAATTCGAAAATGCTAAGCAAATTTAATTATTTATTTTTTTTAAATGTAATTACTATTTAATATCTATTTTTATTTTTATTTTTCAATTATTAGTTTTTGGTAATTAGTGATTGGTGATATTTTATTAATTAAATGTTGGAAAACATTGTTTCACCAATACAATCATTATATGAATTGTTAACATAATTCTATAAGTAATAAGTTGATAAATTTTAGATAAAGATAAAAGTTAAAATTATATAATTTAATTCAAGAAGAAAAAGTTACTTGACATACCCCATTTTAATATGCCTATTGTGATGCTTACAAATTTAAGGGGTTGCAATTTAGGAGGAGGATATTTTTTGACTATTGATTCATATTTTTGATACAGTTTTACTCTAAGTCTCTGACTTATCAAAATTTTGATGAAAAAGAGTAGAGTTAAAACGAATAATTTAATGTGAATGCTAGCGAATAAAATGCAAAAAAGTAAAATAATATTTTCTTGGTTTCTTCTATTTTTATACGCTTAATGAGGATAAAATAATATTTTTTTACTAAAAAATTATACTTTTCATCATAAATAATACATAATTTTTATTGATAAAAATTTGAGTTCTCCCCTCCTCACCCCCACCCCTCCAAATTAGATGCCTAAGACATATGTTTTATTTTTAAAAAAACATAGTCCTGTTTATCCATTTTTTAAGAATTAGTATGTCGTTAGGCTTTAAGCAACTTAATTGTCCTTAATATTTTATTTTCTCGTATGTCGCTAGTGTAGGAGAAAGAGAAAAGAATAAATAAAGGAGTAGATTACCGGATAGGAAATTAAACCCTTATCAATAAGATAAAAGTTCAATAAACTAAGCAACTGATTAAATTTTTTTAGTAATATTAAATTACGAACTCGATTATTATTGTCCAACTAATCATGATCCGCGTGTGACATACCCCACGGGCTTAATTTTGACGTAGAGTAGGAAGCATCCCGGAAACAACACATATTTGTTGTACATGCCATGCAATGTCTTCCTCAGCCTACATAAGCATATAAGGACAACAACAACCTATCTAGCTTATCCAATCCCTCTTTTTGTTTCAACTCTATAAAGAAAAAAATGTAGTAGAAGCCTAATTAAGCCTGTGTTTTCTAGCTATAGTAGTAATTCTAGTATATACTAGTAATAAAAGATTGATGAATATGTGGTACTATTTGATGGTGGTTATTGATGGAGTGAAGCAATTCATAACAACACTGTGGGAATTGCAAGAGATGAGATTCTCAGCCATATTTGATGACTTGAGCTACATTACTATGACCATCATTACGGCTGCTGTTTCTTGTATTATTCACCAACATCATCAGCATCTCTCTAGCTAGAATTTTAATTTCTTAGATGTTCTTGTTTTTACAAAAAAAGTTCTAAGAAAGTGATTGTTTTGATGAACATTTGCGAGGGTTGTTAGTAGCGTATTGCTCGTAGGATGATTTGAATATGATATGTTGTGGTGTATTTGATCACTAATTAAGAAGTAAGGAACAACGAAATGGCTTTGGGAATGATAGTATTTGATTATTTTATCTCTTTGTAAATATGTATATATCTCATATGAGGTTTGAGATGTGTATCGGTCAAGAGAATATGTACCATGTATAGATGTCGGGTTGTTCGTGGTTATAGTTAAAAAATTAAATCGAATCGCAGCCCAAATCACACCGATTAAGAAAATCGATATTTGATTTGATTTGGTTATGTTTCTTTTGAATTTTGAAAACTGTGGCACAATTAGTTCAAATTCTTTCAGAAGCGAATGCTTTGGAATATTCTATTCTTGTAGCAGCCACCGCTTCGGATCCTGCTCCTCTACAATTTTTGGCCCCATATTCTGGGTGTGAACCGACACTATTTGGTTTAGTTTTGATTGTACTAAAAAGAATTGCAAAAATAAACAAAGAGAACGTAGAAATTATATATATAAATTTTATAATTATTTATATTCATAAATAAAATATAAATATTTTGTTAAATTTTAATAACTTCAACAAAAAAAAAAGAAAACTACTACCATACATAAGAAATACACAGACAAATAGAGTAGAAAGATCAATTCCCCGTGAGTTCACAACGGATCCAAACACGATTTAAAAGCTCTTTCTGTTGCGTTTTATCCGTACAATTGTCTTTCAATACTTTGAACGCGACATCTTCCAAAGAGTAGTAAGTATAGTCGTTACAAGTGTTGAAAGTGGGGAAGAAAACTGCATTATCCACATTTACGTTCATGCCACAAACAGCAACAGATGAGGCTTCGCTAGTGAAAAAAAGCCAATTTTTGACTTCTTTTACTAATTTGACTATTATGTTGCTTCCAAAGTCTAGTTCATAAACATGAACATCATGTTGTGGTGTGACAACCACGGAATGTAGCACATTTTGATCCTGACGTTGAACTAAAAACAAACGGCAAGCATCATAAATACGAGGTGAATATTGTTGAAAAAGTTTATGGATAACCCAGTAAGGGGTTCCGTCTTTAAAGCCAAATACACCAACATCACCGTTTTGGCCTATGACACAAAATTCTTCACCAAAGTAGACCGGGCTAGAAGATGAAAGTAGGAATGGCACCTCACTGTCCCTTGTGATACAAGTCCATCTATCATCCCCTTGTCTCAAATATGAAATCCTAACTTGAAACACATTTAATAAAGCTATACCAAAGATTACCCACCCAGAAGAATTAGTTGGAGAAGCTGAGAATGACATAATGTCACATAAATAGTCGTATCTTTTTTGTGGGAGATGAATAATTTGCTTCCGAGAAGGCGAAGGCGAAGGCTCAAGTAAGAAGAGAGACTTTCCCTTAGACACAAGAAGCCATCCATCTTTTGCATACCGAATTTCACACCCTACTAAATCGTTGTTGCTCATATAACAGTTGAAATTTCTAAAGGGATTATAGAAGGTGCACAAACCATCCTTTTGGTTTAGAGATAGAAGCCACATGGAGTCTTGATCATAAGAAGGAGCTGCATCACCATCAACAACCACTTTCCAACGTAATGGAGGAGCAACAGATCTCCATAATTTACACACCAAGCGAAAACTCATGTATGCTTCTTGAGAAATTAGATAACGAGAAATTTCACTTTGAAGATCTAGAGAAAGGCGGATGCAAATGTTGTTGTCTACAGGCGCAGGCTTACTTTTAATACCGGATGGATGCTTTTTCAACTTGTCTTCTGCAGTAGTAGTGTTATGTTGAATTTTGGCCCTTCCTGACCTAAAGAAGTCATCAGCATCAAATGTTAACAATGTTCACAAATATTTAATGTAGAAGACGAAATTAAACAAGTATCTAAATTATTACCTGTCGAATAGAGGAAGCGAAATGTGAGAACTACAGATACGAAATTGTTTAGTGGTTGACAAGCTTTGATCGCCAACGTGGAAGGCATATAAAGTGCGGTGATCATTGCACTGTGTGAAATAGACATTGTTATTTTCTTGAGGTAGAGATGAAGAAGTTGCAGCAGAGAATTGTCCACTTAGAAAAATAATAAATCCGTCCAAATTGAATACTCTGTTGAATTGTTTAGTTTCAAAATCGGCCTCCCAAACCTCAAAGATGGAAGGTGATCCGACTTTTCGTTGAACTAGAAATAATTGGTCTTGCCACGAAACCAAGTGTCTGTTTCGATATAAAGCAGAGATATCTGTTGGTGCCCTGAATGTGAGAGGAGACAGACAAGTAGAAGTAGTTATTTCGGGGATCATTTGTATTATGCCTAGTTTCCCTTCCTGGAACAGAGTGCATATTTTCTCACCGTTACAAAACGTGACTGCGTCGACCAACCTGCTATAATCATAAAGTTTTACCTTTACCCACTTTTTATAATAAGGAGGACCACAAATTAGACAATACCGTTCTTCGCGAAAGAATAGAGAGACGTTGCATAAATATTCATCGTGGTAGGGAAAATATTCATGTGTTGAAGGGGAAACAACACACTTGAGCACCTCTGTTATCCAGTAATCGTAGTGATGGAAATAAGGGAGCATGATTTTGGTATGACATTTGAAGTGCCAAACAAAACATTCCACCCCGTCAATGAAAAAACCCCAATCGTCCCAACGAGCCAAGCAATATCTGCCCTTCTTGTTAACATAAATTTGTTCCTTGGAAGTCATTGATGACAAATATCTTTTGTCCATTTCTTGAGCCCTGACAGATGACATTGATGAATAGTACAGATTTTTTGACTTGTTTTATTCAGACTTTGAGTCGTAACAACCCAATTCATACATCCCTCTCTTTATATAATAACTCAATTCATGTACTAGTTCTTTCCCAGTACAACTAGCTTTAGGGAAACGTATGTTTTTTTTAATTCCTTGCTCATGTCAAACGTATATATGTTTAGCCAAAAATAAAGCACTTTTTGACTTTTATTAGGATTCCTATTACATATTTACTTTGCCAAACTTAACTAGTATAACTTTTTGTTTTCCAAAAATAAAGGCAGTTTTAATGAATTTTTTATTTTTCAAAAAAAGGCTGTTTTTTTTCCATTGCCAAAATAATACTCCTTCGACATGGCGGTACTTGTTTTGCTAAAAATAAGCTACTTCCTAATTTTGTTAGGATTCGTATTACATTTAATTGGTTTATAATTTTTAAATTGATAAACAATACTAATTTGAGAAAAATAGTAATTTTAAAAAATAAATTAAAACAAAAAATTTACAAAATAATTTTCTTACAACAAATGCATATGAATATATCTCACTATGACAAGAGTAGATATTGCTTTTGTGGTTCAAAGTTTGCACAAACCAAAACACTCTCATATGGAAGCTGCCTTGAGGGTTGTCAGGTATATTAAGGGGGCACTAGGACTTGGCCTACTAATGC
>JAJOOH010000518.1:0-41632 GCA_029582605.1 Solanum gracilifrons | reverse complement strand
CCCCCCCCCCCCCCCCCCCCCCCCCCCCCCCCCCCCCCCCCCCCCCAAAAATTCAAAGTTTTAAAATTTGAACTATTTTTTAAAATAAAATTTTAAGTTGTTTATTTTATTGAATGGGGAGGGTCGGGGTAAAGAGTGAAGTTAAAAAATTGCAATTTGAGCTTAGAGGAGAGTTTTGAAAAATAGTTTCCTTAAAGTTGAAATTTATAAAAAGGTCAAATAGACCGTTAAACTTTTCCCTAAATTTTAATTTTGCAATCCAACTCAATTTTGTTCCATTTTAATACTTCAACTTCAATTTTCATGTTTCATTTAGACACTTCTAAGTGATGTGCAGAGTGTATGCATCACACTTTTTCTAAGAGAGTAAAAGCAAAAAAAAAGTACTTTTTTCTTTAAAAAGAAAAATTGACCCTTCAACTCTATTTTTAATGTACTATTTAAACACAAAATACTGAATTTATGATTTCTTTATTTTTATATATGCTTTTCAACTGCAATTTTGCATTTTTAAAATCAGAGTTCGTCCATTAGTATTCTAAAAAAATTAAAAATTGACGGATGATCAATGATTTTTTTAAAAGGAACAATTTATTTTTGAGAGTTTCTTTATATTTTTGCATTAAAAATATCTGACAGAAGTGTGTCGATTTTCTTTCTTAAAAAATCAATGACAACCCAACGAAGTTTGTCGTGTTTTAGTGTTTTTTATGTCACGCCCCGAGCCTACATCCTGGACGCGACTGGCAATCGAGAACCATCGCTGGTTCCTAAGCGAACCCTTGGTCTGGCTCAATACTCGGGGAAAGACTTTCTCAACATCACAAGAACTCAAAAGTAAATAGTTTTATCAAAATGGTCTCAAAATAAATAGATCACAATATTTTTAAAAAACATTCAATTGGCCAAAAGAGGAAACTCAAGTTTAGAACTTTAGAAATTGAAAATGAAACAGACTTCTCAAAACTCTACTAACTATGAAGCCTCTAACAATACCCCCCGATCATCTTAACAAACTGAAAATGAAAGAAAAGTATGGAGCCCTTCGGAAAGCAAGGAGGCTTACCAATCAAACTCTGGGACTACAAGTGGTATTAACGGAGCGCCTGTTGATGACCCTGGTTACCTGTATCTGCATCATGAAAGATGCAAGCCAAAAGGCGTCAGTACATGGAATGTATGAGCACACAAGGGGAACTCTAAAGCACGCAAGGGGAACTCTAAAGCACAGACCTAAACCTGATATGATAGAAAGAAAGAACATACTTACCTCATCTCAAGTCAAAGATACTCAAGGATACTGAAACTCAAAAATACTCAACTCAGTTCAAGACTACTCAACTCATTATAAAGCAACAATAAAATGTGCAGTATAAACAAAACTTTTTAGAACAGTAGATAACAACTCAAAGTATTTAAAAACACAATAATAAATTTTTACTCTTATTTGGGAGATTCTCTAACCGATAACTATCACTATGAGCTACGTGATGATACAACGTCTGGCCCACGCTACCAGAACTGTCCTATACCTTTTCGGAGTATAAGACATCCTTAACTAAGTGGATCCACTAAGCTATGCTTAAAAATCAATAAGGAATCATCTAAAAAGTATGACCTTTCTACCCACGTTGGCTACATGGTTTATGAGGACTTTGAGTTGTTCGAACTCGTCCCCATATCGGTTCTCAATACTACTCCCAATAATATAACTTAGCTCATATGTTTTAAAAAAATTCCTCATCCTCAAACTTTGAGATTATTACTCAAAAGGTTCTCTTAAAAGAGATTATACTCAAAAACTCCTCATGATCTCATTTGGAAATTAATGTTTCCTCTCATTTTATATGTAGAAACATTTACTCTTGGGAATACTTAGTTCCCATATATTCATTTTGAAAATGAAACTCAATTCTTCTCATCCTCATACTCAAGTACTTAAGTCTTAAAATAGGTTTTAAAAGTTTGTAAAAGACTTCTCAAAAACGACTCAAATGACTCCCTCGAACTTTACTCTTAACTCTATCTTGAATTTGAAATGTAAATTCAAGAATTATGATTAGGATATAGGGTCTCTAAATGATTAGATGGGGTATAAATAGTTGATAATAAGAAACGAGCGAAGACACAGACTGGGGAGCATGAGCCCTACGCGGAGATGAATTCAAATATTTGTTCACGAAATAATTTTTGAAATAGTGGAGTCCGTATCCTCTCCACGAAGCGGAGATGAAGGTAATTTTCTAGGGACTGGATTTTAAAGCATCTCTGCAATGCGGACCTGGGCGCGTATTTTTGCTCAATCTTTTCTTTCTCTCCCTAACTCAATTCAACACATACTCATTTCAGAATCTAAGGTAAAAATATCACGAATTCCTACAACCCAGAACAATCGCAGCGAATCCCACACAAGGAACTAGCAATTTACTCAACTCATTCGCAAACCCTCGCCTCAAGAACTCAAAACAACACTCCATTACCAATTAAATTCAAGAACCTTTCAAGAACTCAACAATTCAACATCAAGAATGAATTCATGGGTAAAAGATTACATGATTGGCATGCGGGCAAACAAACCCAACACTATGGAAGTTTACATACCTCGAAGGAATCAAATCCTTGACGAAAATCCTCAAACTAGATGAACGTTTGAAGCTTCCTCCCTTTTTTCTCCTCTTGAACTTAGCCCTAGGTTCTTGAACGTTTTTAGAGTTTAGCATAATCTGATTCTAATAAGCTTTGACCCCTAATTAGGTGAAAAATATGATTAAGACTAATGGGGTAGGGAAAAGACCAATTTACCCTTCCTTAAAGCGGATGAACTGCCTTAATTGGACAGGCTGAACCGAAACGGGTATATCTCCCTCATCCAAACTTAGAATTTAGTAAGCTCGGCAGCATTGGAAAGAGGACTCTGCACCTAACTCGTCATGTGCTTAAAGTTATGGTCTTTTGAAGTTGACCCAAAACTTACAATATAAGGCTAACTCGCAAAAATTTCAATTTATCTCTTTCCAAATTGGTTTTTGCTAAAATTAGTTCTTTCTAGGACCGACGTGTTACATTTTAGTAGTGTTATTAGTTAGCAATGAACATAATTATTTTACTCGTAATTTGTATAATGATTGTTTATATGTGATATGATTTGTATTAGTTATCATTTATTTATTTCTGATTAATTATTGTTATTGAGCGTTTATATATATATTATAGAAATTATGCTTATTTAATCTTGATTTATGTTATTTAAGATAAGTGATTTTTAGATAAGTAAATACGTTAGATTTACAACATATTGAAATTCAGATGATGATTTGAAACTAAGTGAACTTTCGATTCTGAACTGGATATGAAATGAACACTGACATAGTTTATTGTTTTAAAAAATACTATGTATATGAATTTAGGCTACAATTATGTACATAATTGTCTCATGTAATTTTATACTCGTTTAAATCAGTATGCCAATTGCTACAAAAAAGTATTGTTGTCAAGCTTTACAAAGGTAATAAGCTTTACAAAGGTAATAAGCTTAACGGTGATAACTATGAAATATAGTGCATGAAAATTCAATTTGTTGTGGCAGAGCAAGAGACTCTTGAATCTTTTAATGTGTCTATGGCACTTCATGGAAATAGTGATACTCCTCAACATGACGAGAGATCTTGAAGCATATCAGGATTGAAAAAAAGACGAATTCCCTTGCTTGCATTATGTTGATGAGCAACACGAATAATGATATTATGAGAGAATTCTGATAATATGTCGATGCTAACGACATGTTGTCCACATTAACAGAAATGTTTGGCCATACTTCAGCTGCCAAGTTAAGGGCCCTTACTATTAAGTTTGATACTTTTAAGAAGTGCCCTGATCATAATATGCATAAGCATTTTCATCAAATGCCAAGTATGGTCAATGACCATCACCAAAGGTGATAATACTCTAATGAAAAGTGAAGGCTTGAAAGACTAACTAAGGTGGTAATCGGCGATCCTCTGAGTGTGAAAGGCAGACTCAATGGAGTCTGTCGACTAACGTTCAAACACTTGAAGCCTAGAGAAAAGGATAGGGTGAGCTAGGGAATAAATGGTGATCCACCGATCGTGTAACACCTTGGACTCGAGAAAATAGAAAAATGCAGTTTTCCAAAATCTGGGGTCAGAATCAATAGAAACCACCCATGGACCGTAGGTGGGGTCCCGTGGTTCTGTCCCAGACTTAGGTGAATTTCATAATCTAAAGATGATACCTACGACCATAAACCACGGTTCGTGGATTGACTAACGAAGCGTAGGATGGTTTCGTCATAGGGGTCCAGAGTTTGATGGTCTCTAATCCCACCCATGGTTGACCAGTACGGTCCATGGTTGGACCTACAGACCGAAGGTGAGGGTCAACAGCCATTTAGAGAAAAATGGTTGTCGGGTCAACTTCAAACGGTCATATCTTTTAGCACAAAATAAATTAGGTGGTCCATGACCTATCAAATGAAAGATAACTGAATCTTCTTTCTAACACCACCGAGTTTATTAAAATCCCATATCCGAGTAAAAATTTATGCTTGTCTTAGTGAAGACTTTTCGGGTAGAGCTTGACCGATGATTCATACCAACGATTGGTAGGTCAACCGACGGATCATCAGTCCTGTAGTAGGTGGCACTCGTCAAATTTAAGTCAGGGTCGGTTTGGTCGTTTCCCCTATGTGTTGGGAACTTAAACTACATCATTTGATGCCTAAACTACATCGTTTTACTCAGTTTAAGCGTAATAACTTAGTCAGGCATGCCCAGAACCTTTCTTCACAAAAAATCATCCAAACTTAGAGCAAAAAGAAGAAAAAGAAAGAGGTCCTAGTTTCCCAAGAAAAACCAAAAGGTTTATTTCAAGTTTCATCCCCGAAATCGAAGGATATCTTGGTATATTTCATCACTAGGTATGTGAGATTTCACTAGTGGGTTCCTTTCATCCACTGAGCCCCTAAAATTCAATCAGATTCCTGTTTCTCCATACCTTGTTTAGACCTAGGGTTTCTAAATCGTTGGATAGTTGTTGTGATTTAGATGTTGTAGTATTCGTATTAAGAATATCATGATTTCTTGGAAACGTTGTTTAGTTCCTTGCATGAGACTCAGAACCCTAGTTTGTGTAGATTTTCTTTATTCATGAATTACACTTACTAGGTCATTTAAACAGTTAATCATGCTTCTGTTTTTTAATATCATTTTATCAGTATATAAATGTTGCATTCTTTGATTCGCATGTCAGTATTTGAGCTATTATATATGTCAGTATTTCAGTTACATTTCAGTCATATACATATTTAGTTGGGAGTAGACTTAACACCGTGTTGAACTAGGGTTCAGCATACCCTCATAGTCCTAGAACTACGTACCCTCGTAGGATTATAAATCCCTTTTGTTGGGCATCAGATTTAGCTGTCACGTCAGTCATGCTTTTATACCCCTGGCAAGGTATATTGGGTCCTCTCGATGGGGCGTATACATCGGATACCACGTTTAGCTCACGTGGTTTTATGTCGATTATTAGTAGCTCCCATAATCATACTCCCAGTGCATCTAACCAGGTTTTCAGTATATACTTCAGTATTCAGTTCAGCATGTCATGTTCATGATTAGTACTTGGACATTACATTCAATTTAGCTTTTCAGTTATGTTTTGAGTATTTACATTCTTACTCAGTTTAAAGTATTGCTCAGTTATGCCTTGTTTCATCTTATATATATTTGTTCAGCATAGTGTATATATCTTGCATGCTCAGTACATGCATACTCTATGCTACATCCTTTTTTGATGTAGGTTCATGTACTCAGCATCTAGATCGCACTTAGATTGATTCTCGGTCTGTTTTTCAGTAGCTTTAGTAGTGATTCCTCATATTGCGAGGACAATAGACATGCTTTCATTATAGTCTTTATTTCCAGTTTTCAGTTTTGTTAGAGTTAGTTGGGGGTATGTCCTAGCAAGTCAACTCAGTTAGAGCCTTTTTAGACATAGTAGTAGAATCAACTTGAGTTGTAAAGTGATTGCTTCAGTTATCACTAAAATCTTAGTATGTTTTATACATTCAGACTTGTTGGGTATTCCCCACTCTCAATTATCCATTATTTTAGCTTCCGCATAGTATATGTCTTATTCAGTTATCTCGGTAGGCTTGAAATATGCCAGCCACAGGGTTAGCTTGGGGTCACTCGTGATCCTAGGTCCGGTGTTACGCCAAAAGCGTAGCCTCGATGCGTGAAAAACTTTGTATCATAGCATTTGGTTCTAGAGTCCTAGGATGTCTGAAAGCCGCACTAAGTAGAGTCTTTTTCATGGGTGTGAAGTGCACCATATCTATGGGGAGGGGGGGCTATGAAGTGTTTTAAGAAAAACTTCACTTTTCTTGCTATTCTTATCGTGTGTGAGTTTGAACTCTATTCAATCTCCTTCTAACTTCTCCTATTCGCATTTTGGAAAATTCCACCCAGAAGAGCTAATGCAAGGAATCAGCCTGTAGCTCCAACAAACCCATTGAAGGAGCAAGTCATGCATTCCAAGTTCAGGGCTTCTTACGAAGTACTTGCTCAGGCCATGAGTACCCAGGTAAATGAGTAGTCTATGGTCCCAGCTCTGCCACAGACAACATTGCTACAACAAGAATCCAAGGCTTTACTCGAATAAACCCTACAGAGTTGCATGGGTCTAAGTTGAATAACATCCACAAGAGTTTCTCGACGACATCTTAAAGGTAACAAACATTATGGGCGTCACTGAAGTAGATAGTGCATATTTGGACGCCTATTATTTGAAGGGAGTGGCCTACACTTGGTACCAGCAGTGGAAGGAATCTTGTGGTATTAGTGTATGTCCAGAAACTCTCTCAGAACCCCTCTCAGTCTCTACTCCAGTTGGTGACCCAGTTATAACTAGACGGGTATACAAAAATGGCCATGTCACAGTTTCTCAGAAAGTCACCTCAATAGATCTTGTAGAGTTAGAAAAGGTAGCTTTTGATATCATTTTAGGAATGGATTGGTCACATTCCTTTTATGCCTTAGTCTATTGTAGAACTAGAGTCATTCAGTTTCAGTTTCCAAACGAGTTAGTCTTAGAATGGAAGGGTAGTAGCTCAGTGCCTATAGGTCGATTTATCTCTTACCTTAAGGCCAGAAAAATGATTTCCAAAGGGTATATCGATCATCTTGTTCGGGGTAAGGATTCAAACTCTGAAACCCTACCTCTTGAGTCAGTCTCAATAGTAAATGAGTTTCCAGAAGATCGTCTCGGAGTTCCTCCCTAAAGGGAAATTGACTTCGGAATAGATCTTCTCCCAAATACCTAGCCTATTTCAATTCCTCCTTACAGAATGGTTGCAACCAAGCTTAAGGAGCAATTGAAAGACCTTCTAGATAAGGGCTTCATCAGACCCAGTATCTCTCCATGGAGTGCTCCAGTGTTGTTTGTGAAAAAGAAAGATGGTTCTCTCAGAATGTGCATTGACTATCGTCAGTTAAGCAAAGTCACCATCAAGAATAAGTATCCTATCCCTAGATTTATGACTTGTTTGACCAACTTCAGGGTGCTAGTTTCTTTTCTAAGATACACCTCAAATCCGGCTATTATCAACTTAGAGTCAGAGAAACTGACATTTCGAAGAGAGCTTTCACGACTCGTTATGGTCACTATGAATTTGTAGTTATGTCGTTTGGACTAACAAATGCTCCTGCAGCTTTCATGGACTTAATGAACAGGGTGTTCAAATAGTATTTGGACTTGTTCGTCATCGTCATTATCGATGATATTCTCATTTAGTCTCGAAGTAAGGATGAGCATCCGACTCAGCTGAGAGTTGTTCTGCAAACTCTCAAAGATCGCTATTTAAGAGCATCTGCTACTACATTTGCCTTACCAGGATGGTAATGCACACTCATATCATAATCCTTGAGAAACTAAAGTCATCTTCTATGGCGAAGATTCGACTCTTTCTGGGTGAATACACTGTAGGATCTTATGGTATGTGAACATATCTACATGAACACCATACAAGTAGTGTCTCCAAATCTTGAGTGCAAACACCACAGCTGCAAGCTTAAGGTTATGAGTTGGATAATTTTTCTCATGTACCTTAAGTTGTCTAGATGCATAAGCTATAACCTTACCTCGTTGCATCAACACACAACCTAGGCCGACCCTGTATACATCACAATAGATCACATAACCATCTGAACCCTCTGGTAGAGTCAAGAGTGAGTTGTAGTCAACCTAGTTTTCAGTTCTGTGAAGCTTTTCTCACAATTAACTGACCACTGAAACTTCACCTTTTTCTGAGTCAACTTAGTCAATGGAGAGGTTATGGATGAAAATCCTTCCACAAACATTCTGTAATAGCCTGCTAGACCCAAGAAACTTCTGATATCTGTAGCAGAGGTAGGCTTGGGCCATTGTTTCACTACCTCTATCTTCTAGGAATTTACTCAAATTCCTTCACTAGACACAATATGCCCAAGGGAGGCAACTGATTGTAACAAAAACTCGCACTTGTTAAATTTTGCAAATAACTAGCGATCTTTGAGAGTTTGTGGAACAACTCTCAAATGACTCGCATGTTCTTCCTCATTTCTAGAGTAAATTAGGATATCAACAATAAAGACAAGAACGAACAAAGTCCAAGTACTGCTTGAACACTCTGTTCATCAAATCCATGAAAGTTGTAGGCGCATTGGTTAGTGCAAATGACATAACTACAAATTCGTAATGACCATACCGAGTTCTGAAGGCTATCTTCAGAATGTCACTATCTATGACTTTAAGCTGATGATAACCTGATATAAGTTCTATCTTTGAGAAATGACTAGCACCATGAAGATGGTCGAACAAGTCATCAATCCTGGGGATAGGATACTTATTCTTGATTGTGTCTTCGTTCAACTGCCTATAGTCAATGCACATTCTGAAAGAACCAACTTTCTTCTTTACGAACAACACTGGTGCACCCCAGGGCGAAATACTAGGTCTGATGAAGCCCTTATCTAGAAGGTCTTTCAACTGCTCTTTCAATTTCTTAAGCTCTACTGGAGCCATTCTGTAAGGAGGAATTGATATAGGTTGGGTATTTAGAAGGAGATCAATTCCAAATTTGATTTCCCTTACGGGAGGAATTTTGGGAAGATCTTCTAGAAACACTTCTGGAAACTCACGGACTACAGGAACTGACTCAAGAGTTGGGGATTCAGAACTAGAATCCTTAACCCAAAATAGATGATAGAGATAACCCTTACAGATCATCTTTCTGGCCTTAAGGTAAGAAATGAATCGACCCATAGGTGCGAATCTACTACCCTTCCATTCTAGGATTGGTTCGTCAGGAAACTGGAAACAAACAATCGTAGTTCTACAATTGACTGAGGTATAACAAGAATGTAACCAATCCATGCCTAGAATGACATCGAAGTCTACCATTTCTAACCCTACAATATCTGCTGAGGTGACTTTTTGGAAGACTGTGACAGGGCAATTTCTGTATACCCGTCTAGTTATAACTGGGTCACCGACTGGAATAGAGACTAAGAAGGGTTCTGAGAGAGTTTTTGGACCAACACTAAACCTGACTGCTATTCATGGAGTTACAAAAGACAATAGCCCCTGTTTGTCTTTCCACTGAATGTACCATATATAAGCCACATCCTTAAACTGGTAGGATGATAACACAACCCTATCGTTACCAGTCACTTGCATTACTCCAAGGATTTTCTTAACCTTATAATTGAAGTTCTGTGGGTCCGCACCAACTTGTGACCCAAAAAACATAGGCGGATTAATCCTAACAAAATCTCTGACCATAACTTACACTGATCCACCATTTCTATCAGTAGGAACTGGAACCTACTGATTGTTCTAGTTGGTCATACTCTAAGCCAAAAACTAAATCACACTCTGAAACTCTGCGTTCGAAACCTCATGGTCTGGGACTAGAGTAACTGTGTTAGCATTGCGTGCATTAGCATTCCTTGCATAAGCTCTATGAGAAGGCATTATCTTAACTGCATAACAATGGATTAGAAAGGAGATCATATCAACGAACGATAAGAATATCAAAAAAGTGAAGTTTTTTCCTAAAACAATTTGTAGCCTCCCTCTCATTAGATGTGGTGAACTTCACACCCATGAAAATGACTCTACTTAGTGCGGCTCTTCAGACATCCTAGGATATTTAAACCTAGTGCTTTGACACCAAGTTTGTCTCGGCGCGAGGCTATGCCCTGGACGCGGACACGGGACCTAGGACCACAAGTGATCCCAAGCTAACCCTGCTGGCATGATCACGAGCATACTAAATATAATAAATTGATGCTGAAGCTAAATCATAAATATAATGAACAGATGGGGAATAGCCATATACTATAACTGAGATAAATGAAAACTTATGAGTTTAATACAAAGAAGATATTAACTCAATACTAATTTGAATCTGAATATGTCTGAAATAAGCCTCTAAACTAACTAGAAATGTTGGGACATGCCCTAACTAGATCTAGCAAAACTGAAACTACAGACTAAAAGCGATAAAGATAAATATGTCACTAGTCCTCGAAGAATAAGGACTCACCACTGATTCTGCTAAACTGAAGATCAAGAACCGTCCTAAGTATGATCTGGATGCTAAAAACCTGAACCTACATCACGAGAAGATGTAGCGCACGTATGTGTCAATACTTGAAAGGTACTGAGCCTGCAGGATAGAATAAAGGTGAAATAACATATAACTGAATAAAGCAGATAAGTAATGACATAATCTGAACATGATATAGATACATGAATGCTGAGATAACTGAATGCAGTGACCAATTTATAATATGTTGAAACTGAATACTGGATATACTGATAAATTGTCAATGCAATAGAATCTGACTGAACTGTGAGAGCTACTAATAACCTATAATAAAACCACATGAGCTAAATGTGGTGTTCGATGTATGCGCCCCATCGAGAGGACCCAATATACCCTGCCAGAGGTATAGAGGTATGCTGGCGTGATCACTGAAATGATGCCCACAGAGGGGACTTATAACCTAGGTGGCTAGTAGTTCTGGGACTATTTGGGTACGCTGAACCCTAGTCCAACTCGGTATTCTGCTACTCCAATGGATTAAGTAATTAACACATTATGACTAAATTTCTGTAAGTTACTGGTTAGCTCGAAGTGAACATGCAAACTGAGAATGCACCAATTAAACTGATATTGATGCATTAATAACTGAGGCATGTATAAATGAATAACTGAAATATATGACCTAGCTTATCTAATTCAAGAACTAAATAAATATATAGCTAGGGTTCTGGAATTCATGCATTAAACTGAATATTAACGTACTAATCTGATTTGGATCATTCTAACAGCTAAGAACCCAAAAATTCTAACATTCAAGAAACCTTAGGTCTAGTCATAATAAGGGAATCAAGAAACTGATTGAAAACTAGGGACCTAATAGGTGAAACGGACCCACTAGTGAAATCCCACATACTTGGTGACGAATTCCATGGAGAAATCTTTAGATTTCTAGGCTGAAACTGATGGAACCTTGCTGCGTTTTTGGACTAAGGTTCTTGACCTCTTTCTCCTCTCTTGCTTCTAATTTTCTAGGTTATGATTAATGACTTGACTTAGGTAAGTTCTAGTTATGTTTCTAGGTTTAAACTGACTAAAACCACATGATTTAGGGTCTAAACGATGTATCTTAGCGGTCCAACGAAATAGGAAAAGACAAAAAGACCTCTTAATTAACCGCTGTCGGAGTGACCTACGGATTGTACCTACGGGCCGTAGGTCAATCTACGATTCGTAGATTGGAGTCATAGGTTAAGTCTGCCCGATAGGGCTTCACTAAAAGAAGCATAAGTTTTTATTCGGAGGTTGGCTTTTAGCAAGTTCAGTGGCTTTGGAAAGACGATTCAATTATCTATAATATCATAGGTCATAGGACACATAATTAATTTTGTGCTAAGAGTTATGGCCATTTGAAGTTGACCCAATCAACAATTTTCCTCTAACTGGCTACTGACTCTTACCTATAGTCAGACCTACGGACCCTGGATCGAACAACGGTCTGTGCTGGTCGACCGTCGTTTGTGTCACAAGCTGGGTAAAGAGGGCCTGGATCCACGAACACAAACCAAAGACCATGGTCTGACCTTCAGACCGTGGGTCTATCCGTGGGTCGGGAATTAGCCAATTTTCTGAACTGGGTTTGGGGAGGAGTTACAGTGGTGAACCACGAAACACCAGTACGGGTTGTGGTCTGAACTACGGTCCGTTGATGGCAACTGGGTGTTGCACCTGCAACTTCTAAAAATCTGCATTTTTGGTCTATTTCAGATACAAGGTGTTACATTATCTCCCCCTTGGGACCATTCATCCTCGAATGAAGACTAAACTAGCTGAAATATAGGGAGAGGGTTGCAATCCCTACAACTAAACACTGAGAACTGAATTTCTGACTGAACTGAGTTCCAAGAACATGCAAATACGCTGAAAATGCAAGTACAAACTGAAGGAACATGATTCTAAGACTGAATTTACGCATGAATGACTGAAAAACTGAAGAGGAACTATTACCTCAAGCTGGAGTGGAATTAGAAGCAAAGAGGTGAGGATACATGGCTTTCATTGCCCCTTCTACTTCCCAAGTAGCTCCCTCTACGGACTGACTCCTCTACCAAACCTTAACTGAAGTGACTTCTTTGTTTCTCAACCTTCTAACCTGACGATCGATAATCTCAACTGGTACATCCTCATACGAGAGACTATCTTTCACAGCCACACTCTCTAATGGCACTACGAATGCTGGATCACCCACAAACTTCTTCAAAAGAGAAATGTGAAAAACCGAATGTACTGCTGCTAGTTTTGTTGGTAACTCTAACTCATAAGCCACTTTACCAATCATTTTCAGAATCTTGTAAGGGCCTACATATCTAGGACTAAGCTTCCTTTTCTTGCCAAATCTCATCACCCCTTTCATAGGTGACACTTTCAAGAAAACTCAATCATTTATCTCAAACTTTAATTTCCTTCTCATTACATCTACATAAAACTTTTGCCTTAAGTCTATTTCTGACGAGCTGAACTTTTACCCATAGCTTCATAAAACCAAATCTATCCCAATCAAGGCAGCTTCAACTACTCATCCACCTAAGGAACACATAATCGACCTTGATAGCGAAGCACACCATCTCCCCTTGGGAAAAAACCTTAACTCTATGTTGGTGGACTGCACCCTTAAGTTGAAACAAGATTGGATCATTGCCTTGCTTTTGCTTAACCTCCGCTACCAATGAAGATTCTGACTCATGCTGAACTGTTACACCACTATCTTATATGCTCACAAGGAAAACTCCCAAGCGAGCAAACCCGTGAACATCATTCACTAGCTCTTTTGTTTCTTCGTCAACATGTGCTACACTACCCATAGATAGTCTGCTAAGAGTATCTGCTACTACATTCGCCTTACCAGGATGGTAATGCACACTCATATCATAATCCTAGAGAAACTAAATTCATCTTCTCTGGCGAAGATTCAACTCTTTCTGGGTGAATACATACTGTAGGCTCTTATGGTATGTGAACACATCTACATGAACACCATACAAGTAGTGTCTACCAATCTTCAGTACAAACACCACTGCTGCAAGCTTGAGGTCATGAGTTAGATAATTCGGGAGGAATTCCGGGAAGATCTTCTGGAAACACTTCTGGAAACTCATTGACTACAAGAACTGACTTAAGGGTTGGGGATTCGGAACTAGAATCCTTAACCCGAACTAGATAATAGAGATAACCCTTACAGATCATCTTTCTGTCCATAAGGTAAGAAATGAATCGACCCATAGGCGCAAAGCTACTACCCTTCCATTCTAGGATTGGTTTGTCTGGAAACTGGAAACGAACAATCCTAGTTCTACAATTGACAGGGCATAACAATAATGTAACCAATCCATGCCTAGAATGACATCGAAGTCTACCATTTCTAACTCTATAAGATCTGCTGAGCTGACTTTCTGGAAGACTGTGATAGGGCAATTTTTGTATACCCGTCTAGCTATAAATGGGTCACCGACTAGAGTAGACACTGATAAGGGTTCTGAGAGAGTTTCTGGACTAACACTAAACTTGTCTGCTATTCATGGAGTTACAAAAGACAATAGCCCCTGTTGTCTTTCCACTGAATGTACCATATGTAAGCCACATCCGTAAATTGGTAGGATGCCAACTCAACCCTACCATTACCACTCACTTGCATCACTCCAAGGATTTTCTTAACCTTATAAATGAAGTTTTGTGGGTTCTCACCAACTTGTGACCCAAAAAACTCAGGCGGATTCATCCTAACAAATTCTCCAACCTTAGCTTCCACTCATCCACCATTTCTATCAGTAGGAACTGGAACTTGCTGATTGTTCTAGTTGGTCATACTTTAAGTCAAAAACTGAATCACACTCTGAAACTCTGTGTTCGAAACCTCATGGTCTGGGACTAGAGTAACTGTGTTAGCATTGTGTGCATTAGCATTCCTTGCATAAACTCTACGAGAAGGCATGATCTTAAGTGCATAATGATGGATTAGAAAGCAGATCATATCAATGCACGATAAGAATATCAAGAAAGTGAAGTTTTTTCCAAACACACTTTGTAGCCTCCCTCTCATTAGATGTGGTGCACTTCACACCCATGAAAAAGACTCTACTTAGTATGGCTCTTTATACATCCTAGGATATTTAAACCTAGTGCTCTGATACCAGGTTTCTCTTGCCCTGAGGCTACCCTTGGATGCGGACACGGTACCTAGGACCACAAGTGATCCCAAGCTAACCCTGCTGGCATGATCACGAGCATACTAAAGATAATAAATTGATGCAGAGGCTAAATCATAAATATAATGTAAAGATAGGGAATACCCATATACTATAACTAAGATAAATGAAAACTGATGAGTTTAATACTAAGAAGATATTAACTCAATACTAAGCTGAATCTGACTATGCCTGAAATAAGCCTCTAAAATGACTAGAAATATTGGGACATGCCCTAACTAGATCTAGCAAAACTGAAACTACAGACTAAAAGCGATAAAGATAAACATGTCACTAGTCCTCGAAGAATAAGGACTTACCACTGATTCTGCTAAACTGAAGATCAAGAACCGTCCTAAGTATAATCTGGATGCTAAGAACCTGAACCTACATCACGAGAAGATGTAGCGCACGTATGTGTCAGTACTTGAAAGGTACTGAGCCTGCAGGATAGAATAAAGGTGAAATAACATATAACTGAATAAAGCAGATATGCAATGACATAATTTGAACATGATATAGATACATGAATGCTGAGAAAACTGAATGCAGTGACCAATTTATAATATGTTGAAACTGAATACTGAATATACTGATAAATGGTCAATGCAATAGAATCTGATTGAACCATGGAAGGTACTAATAACCGATAATAAAACCACATGAGCTAAATGTGGTGTACGATGTATACGCCCCATCGAGAGGACCCAATATACCCTGACAGAGGTATAGAGGCATGCTGGCGTGATCACTAAAATGATGCCCACAGAGGACACTTACAACCTACGTGGCTACTAGTTCTGGAACTATATGGGTACACTGAATCCAAGTCCAACTCAGTATTATTCTTCTCTAATTGATTAAGAAATTAACACATTATGACTAAATTTCTGTAAGTTACTGGATAGCTCAAACTGAACATGCAAACTGAGAATGCAACAATTAAACTGATATTGATGCATTAATAATTGAGGCATGTACAACCGAATAACTGAAATATCTGACCTAGCATATGTAATTCCAGAACTAAAGAAATACATAACTAGGGTTCTAGAATTCATGCATTACACTGAATATTAACGTACTAATCTGATTTGGATCATTCTAACAGCTAAGAACCCAACAATTCTAACATTCAAGAAACCCTAGGTCTAGTCATAATAAGGGAATCAAGAAAATGATTGAAAACTAGGGACCTAATGGGTGAAAGGAACCCACTAGTGAATTCCCACATACCTGGTGATGAATTCCACGGAGAAATCTTTAGATTTCAGGGTTGGAACAGATGGAACCTGGCTACGTTCTTGAACTAGGGTTCTTGACCTTTTTCTCCTCCCTTGCTTCTAATTTTCTTTGTTATGATTAATGACTTGACTTAGGTAAGTTATAGTTATGTTTCTAGGCTTAAACTGGCTAAAACCTCATGATTTAGGGTCTAAATGAGGTATCTTAGAGGTCCAACAAAATAGAAAAAGACCAAAAGACCCCTGAATTAACTGTTGTCATAGTGACCTATAGATTGGACCAACTGGCCGTAGGTCAATCTACGGTCCGAAGATTGGAGACGTAGGTCAAGTTTGCCCGACAGGGCTTCACTAAAAGAAGCATAACTTTTTACTCGGACGTCGAATTTTAGCAAACTCGGTGGCATTGGAAAGAGGATTTAATTATCTATAACATCATAGGTCATAGGACAAATAATTCCTTTTGTTCTAAGAGTTAGGACCATTTGAAGTTCACCCAATAAACAATTTTCCTCTAAATGGCTGATGATCCTCACGTATGGTCACACCTACAGACCATAGATCGAATGACGGTCCGTGCTGGTCGGTCATCATTTGTATCACAGGATAGCTAAAGGGGGCCTCGATCCACGAACACAGACCACAGACCATGGTCTGACCTACGGACCGTGGTTCTGTCTGTAGGTCGAGACCTAGCCGATTTCTGAGCTGGGTTTGGGGAGGGGTTGCAGTGGTGAACCATGGACAACTAGTATGGGCCATGGTCTGACCTACGATCCGTGGATGGAAGCCGTGAGTTGCACCTGCAACTTCTCAAAATCTGCATTTTTGGTTTGTTTAGGATACGGGGTGTTATATTATCTCCCCTTTGGGACTATTCATTCTTGAATGAAGACTAAACTAGCTGAAATAGAGGGAAAGGGCTGCAATCCCTACCACTAAACACTGAGAACTAAATTTTTGACTGAACTGAGTTCCAAGAACATGCAAATACGCTGAAAATGAAAGTACAAACTGAAGGAACATGATTTTAAGACTGAATTTACGCATGAATGACTGAAAAACTATAGAGGAACTATTACCTCAAGCTGGAGTGGAATTAGAAGGAAAGAGGTGAGGATACTTGGCTTTCATGGCCGCTTCTGCTTCCCAAGTAGCTCCCTCTATGTACTGACTCCTCCACCAAACCTTAACTGAAGTGACTTCTTTGTTTCTCTACCTTCTGACCTGACGATCAAAAATCTTAACTGGTACATCCTCATATGAGAGACTATCTTTCACAGCCACACTCTCTAATGGCACTACAGATGCTGGATCACCCACACACTTCTTCAAAAGAAAAATGTGAAAGACCGGATGTACTGCTACTAGTTTTGTTGGTAACTCTAACTAATAAGCCACTTTACCAATCATTTTCAGAATCTTGTAAGGGCCTACATATCTAGGATTGATCTTCCCTTTCTTTCCAAATCTCATCACCCCTTTCATAGGTGACACTTTCAAGTAAACTCAATCATCTATCTCAAACTGTAATTTCCTTTTCATTGCATCTGCATAGGACTTTTGTCTTAAGTCTTTTTCTGACGAGCTGAACTTTTTCCCATAGCTTCATAAACCAAATCTCGCCCAATCAAGGTTGATTCACCAACTCACCCACCTAAGGAACACATAATCGACCCTGATAGTGAAGCACACCATATCCCCCTTGGGAGAAAACATCAACTCTTTGTTGGTGGACGGCACCATTAAGTTTGCTTTTCCTTAACCTCCGCTGCCAATGAATATTCTCACTCATTCTGAACTGTAACACCACTATCTTATATGCTCACAAGGCAAACTCCCAAGCGAGCGAGCCTGTGAATATTCTTCACTAGCTCTTTTATTTCTTCGTCAACATGTGCTACACTACTCATAGATAGTCTGCTAAGAGCATCTGCTACTACATTCGCCTTACCAGGATGGTAATGCACACTCATAACATATTCCTTGAGAAACTCAAGTTATCTTCTCTGGAAAAGATTCAACTCTTTTTGGGTGAATACATATTGGAGGCTCTTATGGTATGTGAACACATCTAAATGAACACCATACAAGTAGTGTCTCCAAATATTTAGTGCAAACACCACTGCTGCAAGCTCGAGGTCATGAGTTGGACAATTCGTCTCATGTACCTGAAGATGTCTAGAAACATATTGCCTCGCTGGATCAACACACAACCTAGGCCGACCCTGAATGCATCACAATAGATCACATAATCATCTGAACCCTCTGGTAGAGTCAAGATAGGAGCTGTAGTCAACCTAGTTTTCAGTTCTGCGAAGCTTTACTCATAATTATATGACCATTGAAACTTCACTTTTTTCTGAGTCAACTTAGTCAATAGAAAGGCTATGGATAAAAATCCTTCCACAAACATTTTGTAATAGCCCGCTAGACCCAAGAAACTTCTGATATCTATAGTAGAGGTAGGTATGGGCCATTGTTTCACTAGTTTTATCTTCTGGGAATCTACTTGAATTCCTTCACTAGACACAATATGCCGAAGGAAGGCAACTGTTTGTAACCAAAACTCACACTTGTTAAATTTTACAAATAACTGGCAATCTTTGAGAGTTTGCAGAACAACTCTCAAATGACTCGCATGTTCTTTATCATTCCTAGAGTAAATGAGGATATCATCAATAAAGACGACAACGAACAAGTTCAAGTACTCCTTGAACACTCTGCTTATTAAATTCATGAAAGCTGTAGGAGCATTTGTAAGTGCAAATGACCTAACTACAAATTCGTAATGATCATACCGAGTTCTGAAGGTTGTCTTTGGAATGGTACTATCTCTGACTTTAAGCTGATGATAACCCGATCTGAGGTCTATCTTTGAGAAATGACTAGCACCCTGAAGTTGCTTGATGAGTCCCCAAATTAGACTCATTTAGGGCATTATTTTAATGGAAATAGTGTCCTTGAATACTTGCTTTATCTCAATACCTGATTAAAATGTTGAAGTTTCAGGTATTTGAAGTTTTAGTGAACCATGGAGCCTTAGCCGCAAAACGGAGCAAATAGGGCTGCAAAGAACAAGAAATGGAATCCAATGCAACTTGGGGAGTCGCCGAAACGACATGAACCGCCCTTCGTTCCAGTACGCAAAGCCTTGAAGGAAGTGGATTAAAAGGCGAGAAAACGAGCAATCGACGAGTCGCCGATCAGTTCTGCGAAGCAATACTATACCGCCCAATGATCCAAAAAGCGAGGATGCTAAAGGCAAGACACTGAAGGCAATGAGCTGACCAAAGTGCGGATCGCCGAGTTTATTGGTGATCTTGACTAATGTCGCCGAACAATCCTCCGTATTACAATCTGTGAAAACAATAAATACTATTTAGAATTGTAGTCTGGAGAGAGATTCGAGTGTGGAACAATTATTATTATTATTTTCACTTTACAACATATTCTAGCTGATATTTTCTCTCAAGTTTGGACAGGGTTTCTGTGAAGACTTGAAGAAAGGAGTTCTTCTTCCCCAAGTTGGAAGTGGGTCTTCTCTATTCATCTTCCTTTGCCTAATTCAAGGTTTAATTTTTTATACCCAGTTGATTTTATTATCATGTTAGGTATAATTTCGTATTTATTGATGTGTGGCTAAAAATCCCCATTCTTGCAGTGTGATTAACCAAATATGGGTTGATATTTTTGTTGGGTCCTAGGTGCTGATAGGTTAGATGTATTTTAATGGTAATTTCACCTAGTTGTTGTGGTTTAATCTAAAGGGTGTGTAGGTGCAAATACAAAGCCACCCATATGTTTTCGGCTTGCCGTAGAGGGAGGTCGCGAAATCAAAACCATTAGACTGATCACCTAAGAAGTAGGTCGACATGAGGTTTAGCCCGAGAGGGTGAGCCCTAGTCACATATCCTAACACTCAACTCGAGAGAATGAGTGGGGTAAGGCGTAGGCTGATCTTCATGCGGCAAATGGGTGTCCGAGAGGAATGCATTTGAAACGGGGTAAGTTGCTCGATAGGGAACTTATTTCAATTTAAAGCTTAGCCTAGTCACTATTATTTTGCAAATGTCCTATCGAAAGCATGTACCCAACAATTTATCTCAACTTGTATTGCGGTCACATCCCAAGAACCTTTCCCCATACTTGATTTTCTGGTTTATTTTTCCATTTTACCTCTTGTTACAAAACCCCCATTTGATATTTGACACTTTCATGTTACCCCCTTCAAATTACAATGTCTTTTATCGCAAATGTCTTTAACTATGATTAACTTGAATGAAATTCTAATTGGGTATTAATTCTCAAAACTGCTCCCTTGGGACACGACCCCAACCTTTAGTTGGGTTACTATACTATCGACGATCGTAGACACTAATACAGTAGGTTAGTGTCGTTGGTCACGATAAACATCAAAATGGCACCGCTGCCGGGGAGTGGTGTTATATGAGAGTTTGTAGTTAATAAGAATTTTTGTTTTTCTTAGTTGTAGTTTACTATCTTTACTCATAGTTTTGTTTTTCTTTGAGTTTTTGATTGTATGTAATCCCAAGAGTCATTGGCAAGAATTTCTGTTTTTCTTAGTTTTAGCTTTACTAACTTAATGTTTAGCTTTGCTTTGCTTGTTTGTGTTGAAAATAGATATTATGAGTGAGGACGTGGGGGACAGTTGCCACGCAAACAACCCATTGAATATTGACTTGCACCGAGATGACATTGACGATGCAAATAGGATTTATGACCCCGCTCCATTGGGTGAGATAGGTGCAATTTGCTTGCCGCAAGGTGGTGGAAATGGAAATTTTGAAGTCACTAGCACAACACTCCATCGCATACATTCAAGGGGCCTATACGAAGGATTGGATCATGAAGACTCACATGAACATATCCAAAGCTTATTGGACGTATGTGCTCCGTTGTCATTCAAAAATTGATCGCACGAAGCCATCAGGATTCGCTTATTCCCATTGTCACTGACAGGAGCTGCCACTACGTGGTTGTTTGAGCTTCCAAAATTTTTTATCACATCATGGATAGAATTAGTCACTGCTTTCCACAATAGATTCTTTCCCCCGTCAAAAATGATGAACGTGAGGGACGACATTCAGAATTTCAAACCAAAAGCGAGTGAACCAATTCATGAGTTGTGGATTAGATATAAGATGTCTCTGCGAAAATGCCCAACACATGGGCTGCCAAGTGAGTTGCTACTCCAATATTTTTACCGAAGTCTTGATTTATTCAATAAAGGGATAGCTGATCAATTGGTCCAAGGCGGCATAATGCTACAACCCTTTGAGGTGGCCTTATTTCTCCTAGATGGTATGGCGAAAGTAAATCAAGTTTGGTACACAAAAGAAGATCAAGTCTCCCCTCTGTGTTTCAGGCTGACACAAGAGCAACTCGATAAAGAAAAAGAGAGGGATGAAAACATCAAAAAGATGTTGTCTCAGATGGAAGATTTACAAGAGCACATGAAAGGCGACTGTGAAGTATTTCGTGCAGAGGGGGGTTCTTTTTCTGATAACTTCAAATCAGGAGGGAATCAAGGTCGGAACCACAGAATGAATGAGGAGGGTTTCCACCCGCACTATCAACCACGGGTTGGAAATCAAGGTTGGAACCACCCTAGAGGTGAAGGACCTAGGCAATATTTCCAAGAGTGGACTGAGCATCACGATCATGAAGAATACCAAACTCAATTGAGTGACAGCCCGACATCAAGGGAGAGTGACAGCAGCCCCAGTTTGAATGATCTACTGATACAAATTCTTGAGAAAGTTGAAGGTTCTGATGATTTGCTAAAGGGAATGAGAGATAATTTTTCTTCACTAAATAGAAAGGTGAACTCTCATGCTAATGCCATCAAGATGCTGAAAAGTCAATTGAATCTCCTATCGGCTCAACTAACAACCAAGATGCCAAAGGAAAATGAGGAACAAGAGCTGGTTGTAATTACCCGTAGTGGGAAGGTAGCAATAGGTAATGAAGGAGAAGAACGTGAGGAAAATCAGGGTGAGGAAGAAGCAGAAATTATCGATCATTAAAACATCGGCAAGAAAGCACAAGAAGAAATGAATCGACACAATGAAACTCCAAAAATAATACAACCCCTACCCAAAATACCTCCACCTTTTCCCCAGCGTTTGAAAAAGAAGAATGAAGATGAGAAGTTTAAAATATTCTTGTATGTGTTCAAGAAATTGTCCATCAACCTTCCTTTGGTGGAAGCATTGCTAGAGATGCCAGGGTATGCTAAATTCATGAAAGAATTAGTCACCAAGAAGAGGATCTTGGATTATGAAGTGCCTCATAGTTGCATTGCGATCACGACAAAGGAGTTAATCACTAAAAGAGAAGACCCTGGTGCTTTCACCATCCCGTGTACAATTGGAATGCTCCAATTTGCCAAGGCTTTATGTGACCTAGGAGCAAGCATCAACATGATGCCATACGCCATATATAAGCAACTTGGATTGGGACGACCAAAGGCAACTACCATGAGACTTCTCATGTCAGATTGATCGATCAAGCATCCTATTGGGATCCTCTACGATATCTTAGTCAAAGTGGATTGGTTCATATTTCCAGCTGGCATTGTAATTTTAGATTGTGACATTGATGTTGAGGTCCCCATTATTTTAGGAAGGCCATTCTTAGCAATCGACAGAGCATTAATGGATGTTGAAAGCGGCAAGTTGAAATTCTGTGTGAATGACGATGAGGTAACTTTCAACATCTACAAATCCATGATTATTGCAGCAAATCTGAGTGAAGAGCATGTAAAAGTGCTTGTTGAAGTACTGCAGAAGCACATAAAAGCAATCGGATGGACCATAGCTGATATCGTGGGCATCCCGCCCGATATCTGCACCCATAAGATTTGGTTGGACAGTGAATGCAAACCCACTGTGGAGCATCAGGGATGGTTGAACCTCCGATGCAAGAGGTAGTAAAAAAGATATCATCAAGTGGCTTGATACAAGAGTAATCTATCCGATTTCAAACAACAAATGGGTCAGTCCAGTGCAATGCGTACCAAAAAAAGGTGGCATAACAGTGGTCCCAAATGCTAAAGGAAAGCTTGTGCCTACTAGACCTGTAGTCGGATAGAGGGTGTGCATGGATTATCGAAAGCTAAATTCATGTACTGAAAAGGACCATTTTCCAATGCCCTTCATGCACCAGATGCTTGACAGGTTATCAGACAGAGGGTGGTATTGTTTTTTGGATGGATACTCTGGGTATTGTTTTTTGGATGGATACTCTGGATACAACCAGATATCTATCGCACTAGAAGATCAAGAGAAAACCACTTTCACATGCCCTTATGAACCTTTGCATTCAAAAGGATGTCATTCAGACTTTGTAATGCACCGACAACTTTTCAATGATGCATGTTGTCCATCTTTGCGGATATGGTTGAGGACTCTCTGGAAGTCTTCATGGATGATTTCTCAGTCGTGGGGGACACATTTGAAGAATGCTTGACTCATTTAGAGCGAGTGCTCTAAAGGTGTGTGGAAACTAATCTAGTCCTAAATTGGGAAAAATGTCATTTCATGCTTAAAGAAGACATTGTTCATGGGCATAAAGCGTCGCAACAAGGGCTGGAAGTTGACAAAGCAAAAATTGAGGCTATAGAGAAACTACCACCGCCGATCTCAATAAAGGGGATTAGCAGTTTCTTGGACCATGCAGGCTTCTACCGGAGATTCATTAAGGATTTCTCAAAGAATGCACAACCATTATGCAAACTCTTAGAGAAGGAAGTGAAATTCTACTTTGATTACGCTTGTATGGCAGCATTTAAATGTTTGAAGGAGAAATTGATATCCACACCAGTTATCATCAGCCCCAATTGGTCAGAACCATTCGAAGTGATGTGTGATGCGAGTGGGATGGCATTAGGTGTAGTATTGGGACAAAAGTTTACCAAACTGTTTCACCCAATCTATTACGCAAGCAAAACTCTAAATAGTGCCCAGCAAAATTACACAGTCACTGAACAAGAGTTGCTAGCAATGGTCTATGCTTTCGAAAAGTTCCAGGAATACTTGCTAGGTACTAAAGTAGTTGTTCATACAGACCATGCAACACTCCGATACCTTATGGCAAAAAAATATGCAAAGCCAAGACTGATAAGATAGGTGCTACTCTTGCAAAAATTCAATTTTGAGGTGAAAGATCGAAAAGGTTGCGAGAATCAAGTGGCGGTCACCTATCACGATTAGAGAATAAAGCAGATACTGAGCAGGAAAAAAAGATAAATGACTCATTCCCAGACGAGCAAATATTCGCACTGTCACTCACATACATGCCATGGTATGCTGACTTTGCAAACTACATCGTATGTGGGCTGATTCCCGATGAGTTAAACACTTACCAACGAAAGAGGTTCCTATTTGATGTTAAAAGATACTTCTGGGATGAGCCATACTTATTTCGAGAATGTGTTGATCATGTCATAAGAAGGTGTGTTCCAGAAGAAGAATCAACAGAGATCCTTCATGCTTGCCACACATCACCAGTATGGGGTCATCATAGTGGAAACCGTCCCTCAACTAAGATTCTCCAAAGTGGTTATTATTGGCCTTCTCTTTACAAAGATGCCCACGATTTTGTAAAGAGATGTCGTCAATGTCAGCAACAAGGTGGTGTCAAGAAGACACGAGTTACCCTTTACACCTATTTTGGAAATCGAACTATTCGATGTGTGGGGAATTGATTTCATTGGTCCATTTGTCAGCTTGTTTGGAAACAAGTATATCTTAGTAGCTGTGGACTATGTGTCCAAATGGGTGGAGGCTGTCGCACTCCCAAATAATGAAGGAAGAAGCGTTGTCCAATTTTTGAAACGCTACATCTTTGCACGATTTGGTACTCCAAGAGTAATCATTAGTAATGGAGGATCACATTTTTGCAATAAGTGGTTTTCCAGTGCATTAAGCAAATACAGAGTAAAACACAAGGTCGACACTCCATGTCACCCCTAAACAAGCGGACAAGTTAAGTTGTCAAATCGTGAGATCAAAAGCTTTCTATCCAAGACAATAAATGGCAGCAGAACCGACTGGTCTAGAAAGCATGACGATGCCCTGTGGGCATATCAGACTGCTTACAAGACACCTATAGAAATGTCCCCATATCAGCAAGTTTTTGGTAAATCGTGTCATTTACCTGTCGAGCTAAAACACAAAGCCTTATGGGCATTGAAAGCTGTGAATTTAGATTGGATAAAGGCTTCAAAGGAGAGGTTGGACCAGTTGAATGAAATAGATGAGTTCAGGCTCATATCTTACGACAGCTCAGCCATTTACAAAGAGTAAATGAAGAAATGGCACGACACACGGATAGTCTAGAGGGAATTCAATGTGGGAGATTGGGTGTTATTGTACAACTCACGACTAAGGCTATTCCCAGGGAAGCTAAAATCTAAATGGTCTGGGCTTTTCAGAGTAACATGAGTGTTCAGCAATGGTGCCATAGAAGTTGAAGGTAAAGAAGGACTCTCATTTAAAGTTAACAGACATCATTTGAAGTTATACCTTGGGGATTGCTAGGAAATCGCTTTAGTTGAAGAATTGTACCTGGAGGATGCTTGATAGTACGTCGTGCCACGACATTAACTAAGTCGTTGTTTGGGAGGCAAACCAAAACCCTTTATTGCATTGTTTTACTTTGAGAAAATAATGGTGTGTAGTTTGTATAGTTTGAAGCAAGAGAGGAGAGTGAAATAATGTATGGAGGTGAACAACAAGTCCAGTTGGCGGATCACCGATGATATCGGCGAGCACGACTCTTTCCGTCGGGTGACTCCAGGCAATGTCAGCCGGAATTCTGTAAAACTTGGCATTTAGTAGAAAATTAATAGTGAATTGCCAACTATGTCGGTGATTGCAATATAGACCGCCGTTTGAACTCTCCCAATCTGGGTTAGGAGTTTGTAAAACTCGGCGCACGTAAAAAAAAAATTAAGCTGGGAATCGCCAACCCTGTAGGCGAGCACAATGTAAACCACCGTTCGGACTCACCTGCAACCAGAGGTCCTGTAATCTTGCACGAGGAAGCTAAATATTCGGCATGCCTCCAACTGAAAAGGCTAGTATAATTAATGTCACTGAATAGGAGATAACTGGAAAGTCCTCTAAGCAAAGGTTTCAAATTGTCCAATTTACTGCTTACCTCACTTTTTCATATGCCCTAACTCACACTTGCATGCTAGTTTTATATTTCATGTATTATTAGATTATTCGCTTGCTAAATTTTACTCAGTTGTGGATTGCATTGCAACCGAGCATCTGCACACAAGATTGGTCTTTCAACACCCCGAGCTATTTTTTAGAAGCCTCATTTGCAACTAGTTGATCAAAATATCTCTAGGTCAACTCGTTTACTTTATCAATTCCCATTTAACACTTTTTACATGCATTTGAGAACAAACTCTCTTTATTTGTGGTAGGGTGAGGCCCACACTTTTTTGTGTTAACATTCATGTTTTGTTCTGTATATATTTGGGTTGTTTGCTTTAAGTTGTGTTTTAAATTACTGCTTTTCTATGGATGTTTGAACTCATGTCTCCTGTTGTTTTAATTGCAAAACAATTTTGATCCTTTTGTAAAATTTTCGCCACCTTTTGTGTTGAAAGTGGTTGCTATTTTGCAAAAAAATTTGAGTCTCAGTTTCGATCAATACCAATGACTTGAATAGTGGTCCCAATTGAACAAACATGAATGCACGGCTACGACGAGACCAAATGAAGTTACATAGACAATATGTGCACTCTTTGCATCTCGTTGTGACTACCCATATGTCGAATTGATTCTCTTGTGATGACCATTGCACACTAGAGAACGCGTCTAGTCTTGTTTGACTGAAGTATCGATGCCTTGTGTGATTAGCTTACTTTGAAGCTTGCAGGAATAAACCTAGAATTTTCCCTGTTAGTCTAATTGATTTAGAAAGGTGTACTCTTGAGATGATCTTAGGCAATTTTAAAGAGTGTGAGCCAATTTGACATATACCTCTTTTTGTGGCCTACCTGTGAGCGTGTGAAACTCACTTGAACACCCTTTGAGCCTTACCTTTCTTTGGAAGAACCTTGATAAACCCTAGACCTTACTTGATCCACTACCTATAATCCTCTTGATTTGCGGTTTAGTGAATAGCCAACTTAGGACAAAAAACCTAAGTTGGGAGTGTGGTGAAAAGGAAAAGGAGAAGTCAAGAAGCGCTATAAGAAGTCCCCCTTTACCCATGTTGCAAAACAATGAAGAAAAAAAAGATTGAAAAATAATTTTTTGGAATAAAGTACAAAGGATATTGTGGTTCCAAGCAATTCATGGGGAGTGAATAAAAGGATGACCTAGAAGTGCTAGAAAAAGAAGTGACAAAGGAAAAGTAGGGAATGCTTTGAGAATACCACATCTCACGAGGAAAAAGTTACTAAGCCTAAATGACCATACCTTTGTACTCAGCCCTATTATAAGCCTTAGAAAGACCTTTTGATCTTGAGTAAGCTGGATCGAAAGTCATTTAGAAAATAAGGGCAAACCTATGGGTGAAAACATGCATTGTGTTCCTCTTTTTGAGTGTGAATGTTGTATCTGATTCCTGATCTTAAATTGACTCATATATGTGTGTGAATATGGAATCATTCTTTGTGCGAGGGCATTTAGATATTTTTGTTGAGCTTGAACTTGCACAAGAAGCAGGTATTGCGAGCATGATAATCTTTAGTAATGGTGTGTCACAATTTGAATCTTTCAGTACACAATTGATCTTTGCATGAGTAAATTGAATCTTGTTGTGTGCATTCATGATTTCTTCTAGTGTAGCACTGTTTGAGGCACCCTTTTTAAACGGCTGAACTTGAGTTAGCTTGAGGGCAAGCAAAAGTTTAAGTTGGGGGTGTTGATGAGTCCACAAATTAGACTCATTTAAGGCTTTATTTTAATGGAAATAGTGTCCTTAAATCCTTGTTTTATCTCAATACCTAATTAAAATGCTGAAGTTTCAGGTATTTGAAGTTTTAGTGGAAGCATGGACACTTACGCGCAAAACGGAGCAAATAGGGCAGAAAAGAACAAGAAATGGAATCATGTGAATTGCCGAGTTTAAATTGGCAAGTCGCTGAAACAACATGAATCACCTTCGTTCTAGTACGCGAAGCCTTGAAGGAAGTGGATCAAAAGGCGAGGAAAGGAGCAGTCGGCGAGTCGCCGATCAGTTCCGTGAAGCAGTACTTTACCGCCCAATGATCTAGAATGCGAGGATGCTAAAGGCAAGACACTGAAGGCGATGAGCTGACCAAATGGTGGATCGTTGAGTTCATCGGTGATCTCGACTAATGTCGCCGAATAATCCTCCGCAGTACAATGTGTGAAAACTATAAATACTATTTAGAATTGTAGTCTGGAAGGAGATTCGAGTGTGGAACAATTATTATTATTATTTTCACTTTACAACATATTCTAGCTGATATTTTCTCTCAAGTTTGGAGAGGGTTTTTGTGGAGACTTGAAGAGCGGAGTTCTTCTTCCCCAAGTTGGAAGTGGGTCTTCTCTATTCATCTTTCTTTGCTTAATTCAAGGTTTAATTTCTTATACCCAATTGATTTCATTATCATGTTAGGTATAATTTCTTATTTCTTTATGTGTGGCTAAAAACCCCTATTCTTGGGGTGTGATTTAGCAAATATGGGTTGATATTTTTGTTGGGTCTTTCTTGATGATAGGTTAGATGTATTTTAATGGTGATTTCACCTAGTGGTTATAGTTTAATATAAAGGGTTTGTAGTTGCCATTACAAAGTCACCCATGTGTTTTTGGCTTGCCCGAGAGGGAAGTCGCGAAACCAAAACCACTAGACTGATGGCCTAAGGAGTGGGTCGGCATGAGGTTCAGCCCGAGAGGGTGAGCCTTAGTCCCATATCCTAACACTCAGCTCAAGAGAGTGAGTGGGGTAAGGCGTAGGCTTGTCTTCATGCGGCAAATGGGTGTCCGAGAGGAACGCATTTGAAACGGGGTAAGTTGCCCGAAAGGAAACTTATTTCCATTTAAAGCTTAGCCTAGTCACTATTATTTTACAAATGTCCTATCGAAAGCATGTACCCAACAATTTATCTCAACTTGTATTGCTATCACATCCCAAGAACCTTTCCCTATACTTGATTTTCTTGTTTATTTTGCTGTTTTACCACTTGTTACAAAACCCCCGTTTGATATTTGACACTTTTGTGTCACCCTCTTTAATTTACAATGTCTTTTATCGCAAATGTCTTTAACTATGACTAACTTGAATGAAATTCTACGTGGTTATTAATTCTCATAACCGGTCCCTTGGGATACGACCCCAACCTTTAGTTGGGTAACTATACTAATGACGATCGTAGACACTAATACCGTAGGTTAGTGTCGTTGGTCACGATAAGGATCATTGGTCGAACAAGTCATCAATCCTGGGGAAGGTATATTTATTCTTGATTGTGACTTTGTTCAACTGCCTATAGTCAATGCACATTCTGGTAGAACCATATTTCTTCTTTACGAACAACAATGGTGTACCCCGTGGCGAAATACTAGGTCTGATGAAGCCCTTATCTAGAAGGTGTTTCAATTGCTCTTTCAATTTCTTAAGCTCTTCTAGAGCCATTCTGTAAGGAGGAATAGAGATAGGCTGGGTATCTAGAAGGAGATCAATTCCAAATTCGATTTCCCTTTCGGGAGGAACTCCGGGGAGATCTTATGGAAACACTTCTGGAAACTCACTAACTATAGGAACTGACTCAAAAGTAGGGGATTCGAAACTAGAATCCTTAACCCAAACAAGATAATAGAGATAACCCTTAGAGATCATATTTCTGGCCTTAAGGTAAGAAATGAATCGACCCATAGGCGCTAAGCTACTACCTTTCCATTCTAGGATTGGTTTGTCTGGAAACTGGAAACGAACAATCTTAGTTCTACAATCGACTGAGGCATAACAAGAATGTAACCAATCCATGCCTAGAATGACATTGAAGTCTACCATTTCTAACTCTACAAGATCTGCTGAGGTGACTTTCTGGGAGACTATGATGGGGCAATTTCTATATACTCGTCTCACTATAACTGGGTCACCAACTAGAGCAGAGATTGAGAAGGGTTCTGAGAGAGTTTGTGGACTAATACTAAACTTGACTGCTATACATGGAGTTACAAAAGACAATAGCCCATGTTGTCTTTCCACTGAATGTACCATATGTGAGCCACATCCTTAAACTGGTAGGATTCCAACTCAACCTTACCATTACCAGTCACTTGCATCACTCCAAGGATTTTCTTAACCTTATAAATAAAGTTCTATGGGTCCTCACCAACTTGAGACCCCAAAAACTCAGGAGGATTCATCCAAACAAAATCTCTAACATTAGCTGCCAGTGATCCACCATTTCTATCAGTAAGAACTGGAACCTGCTGATTGTTCTAGTTGGTCATACTCTAAAACAAAAACTAAATTGCACTCTGAAACTCTGCATTCGAAACCTCATGGTCTGGGACAAGATTAACAGCGTTAGCATTGCGTGCAATAGAATTCCTTGCATAAGCTCAACGAGATGGCATGATCTTAAGTGCATAACGGTGGATTAGAAAGGAGATCATATCAACGTACAATAAGAATATCAAGAAAGTGAACTTTTTCCTAAAACACTTCATTGCCTCCCTCTCATTAGATGTGGTGCGCTTCACACCCATGAAAGGGACTCTACTTAGTGCAACTTGTCAGACATCCTAGGTCACTTAAACCTAGTGCTCTGATACAAAGTTTGTCAAGCCCCGAGGCTACCCCCTGGACGTGGACACGGGACCTTGGACCACAAGTGATCCCAAGCTAACCCAGCTGGCATGATCACGAGCATACTAAAGATAATAAACTAATGCGGAAGCTAAATCCTAAACAAAATGAAAAGATGGGGAATACCTATGTACTATAACTGCGATAAATGAAAACTAATGAGTTAAATACAAAGAAGATATTAACTCAATACTAATCTGAATCTCACTATGTATGGAATAAGCCTATAAAGATACTAGAAATGTTGGGACATACCCTAACTAGATCTAGCAAAACTGAAACTACAGACTAAAAGCGATAAAGATAAACATGTCACTAGTCTTCGAAGAATGAGGACTCACCACTAATGCTACTTAACTGAAGATCAAGAATAAATCTAAGTATGATCTGGATGTTGAGAACCTGAACCTATATCACGAGAAGATGTAGCGCACGTATGTGTCAGTACTTGAAAGGTACTGAGCATGCAGGATAGAATAAACTTGAAATAACATATAACTGAACAAAGAAAATAAGCAACGACATAATCTGAACATGATATATATACTGAATGCTGAGATAACTGAATGCAGTGACCAATTTATAATATGTTGAAATTGAATACTGGATATATTGATAAATGGTCAATGCAATAGAATCTGACTAAACTGTGGGAGCTACTAATAACCGATAATAAAACACATGAGAAAAATGTGGAGTCCAATGTATACACCACATCGAGAGGACCCAATATACCCTGCCAGAAGTATAGAGGCATACTGACGTGATCGCTGAAATGATGCCCACAGAGGGGACTTACAACCTACGTGGCTAGTAGTTCTGGGACTATTTGGGTACGTTGAACCCTAGTCCAACTTGGTATTATGCTACTCCCAATGGATTAATTAATTAACACATTATGACTGAATTTCTGTAAGTTACTCGATAGCTCGAACTGCACATGCGAACTGAGAATGCAATAATTAAACCGATATTGATGCATTAATAACTGAGGCATGTATAACTGAAATATCTGACCTAGCATATGTAATTTAAAAACTAAGGAAATACATAGCTAGGGTTCTGGAGTTCATGCAGTAAACTGAATATTAACGTACTAATCTGATTTGGATCATTCTAACAACTAAGAACCCAACAATTCTAACATTCAAGAAACCCTAGGTCTAGTCATAATAAGGGAATGAAGAAACTGACTGAAAACTAGGGACCTAATGGGTGAAAGGGACCCACTAGTGAAATCCCACATACTTGGTGACAAATTCCACGGCGAAATCTTTAGATTTTGGGGTTGGAACTGATGGAGCCTTGCTGCGTTCTTGAACTAGGGTTCTTGACCTTTTTCTCCTCTCTTGCTTCTAATTTTCTATGTTATGATTAATGAGTTGACTTAGGTAACTTCTAGTTATGTTTCTAGGCTTAAACTGACTAAAACCTCATGATTTAGGGTCTAAACGATTTATCTTAGTGGCCCAACAAAATAGGAAAAGACCAAAAGACCCCTGAATTATCTGTTCTCGTAGTGAACTACGGGCCGTAGGTCAATATACGGTCCGTAGATTGGAGTCGTAGGTCAAGTCTGTTCGGTAGGGCTTCACTAAAACAAGCATAACTTTTTACTCGGAGGTTGGATTTTAGCAAACTCGGTGGAGTTGGAAAGAGAATTTAATTATCTATCATATCATAGGTAATGGAACACATAATTCCTTTTGTTCTAAGAGTTATGACCATTTGAAGTTGACCCAATCAACAATTTTCCTCTAACTAGTTATTAACCCTCACCTACGGTTAGACCTACGGACCATGGATAGAATGACGGCCCGTGCTAGTCGACCATGGTTTGTGTCATAGGCTGGGTAAAGACCACGGACCGTGGTCTGACCTGCGGACCGTGGGTCGAGACTTAGCCGATTTTCTGAGCTGAGTTTGGGGAGGGGTTGCAGTGGTGAACCATGGACCGCCAATACGGGTTGTGGTCTAACCTACAGTCCGTGGATGGTAGCCGTGGGTTTCACCTGCAACTTCTCAAAATCTGTATTTTTGGTCTATATCTGATACGGGGTGTGATAGGTTATGGGTCAGATCTAATTACTCAAATCTGCTCAAAGGAGAGATTCACGTAAGGTAATGGGTTGATTTTTAATTCACATAAATGAGACCGAAAGGAGATTTTATGAAATGGTGCTATGAGAACAAAAGAAGATTAATGTCATTGAAGATTACCCAGCCTATCCATGAGTATTTAATATAATTGAGCAACAAAACTAACACTATGTGACATCGATTCCAATCCCCACACCCCTAGTTATTCTCTTAATTGCTTGATTTCTTGATCTTTAATTTAACTGTGATACTTGACACTTCAAACTTCTAGCTAATTTGGTGGAATTATCCACTCTCTTGTTCTAACATACTACAATGCATATGTACACATTTTCAATTTCCTAATTAAATTGTTATCACTAAACCATTCCTTGTGGGATTCGACCCCGAGTCTTAGTTGAGTAGTTTTATTGACAAAGATCGTTTACCCTTCGAATTTATTTTTGAAAGTAGTTTGAGTGTTATCAACACTAGAGAAAAAAATAAATTTGAATGGAGATATATGATATTTGAGTGAAGCTATGTTATCAGCTTATCAATTATATGATGGAATTCCTTTACGAAAAATTGGTTGAACTTTTATAGAAATATTTTTTTCCAAATTAAACTTTTGAAAATATCGGGGTAAAGTGTCTTATTACAGTCATGTCATGAATTTTTAAAGTGAGAAGATTTCACTTGATCTTGTCATTCAAAATTCAATATGTGTTCATTTACTGGATGATTTAAAAATTATCTAAATATAATGAAGTCGGATGATAATGGTGCTAAGCGATTAAGTTATTTCTTAACAAGTATTTATGTCAATTTTAAGTCAATGAACCTCCATTTGAAGAGATGGAATTATATCCATCAATTGTGTGAAGTTCGAAGTGAATTTGGTCAATTCTTTGACTAAAGATTTGGAAAAATATTAATAAATGAAGCTTCAAATAGTACTATTATTAAGTTGTATATAGAACATGTTGGTAGTCCAACCTATGTAATTGAAAATCTTATGTTATAGGTTCATATGCATAATAACAAGTCATTGTTTGATCTTCTGCACTATAAACTTTTGTCCTATCTGTGATCTATTATGATGTGCATTTAGTTAAAATGTGCAAGGAAAGAGAGGTTGAGTTGTAAGCTCTTAATCTATTACCATATCCTTTATAGGTGGTGTATTGCTCTGTAGAATACACATGATGGATGAACTTATGTGGGTGTGAATTGGGCCGCTTCTATGAATAGACACATTTCTAAAGTACTCATGAATACGAAGACACACACACGACTTCTTCATTTAAAACCACGATAATGACAAAGATTGTGCAAAAATAATGTGATAGAATAAGACTAAGCTTGCAAAAAAAGTTTTGGTCCCCGGAAGTTCTACACTTCACCATTTGTTCGGTTAGTTTAATCTTATTTTTTCTAGGTCTGATTCATATTCTACGAGACACTAGACTCGACACATTATTGTTCTTTTTAGAAACTCAACAATACTGATATTTTATATATAATATTCATTACTATTCGTTTTAAGATATATGGGAAATATTGATAAAATATCCTTATTATATTAAAAAGTATAAGACTAATTTTTGAGATTCTTTATATCTATTATTAGTGTTGGTCAAAAGAATTAATTATATATTATTGTCTCAGATTATATTAGCCTTAATGTTATTCTATTAAAAAATTTATTACGGTTATTTGGTCAATATGACAGTGAATTAATTGTCTTTATTGCATTTATCAAATAGATTGTAAGCAGATTTGAAGGAATATTTGATAATTGGGTTAATAGCCTTTATTTTAATTACTACTCATTGAATGTCATTTTGTGCAAGAATTTTGAGCTCTCAAATTGTGATCTCTATGGGGGAATGTTGATAAAATATCGTTATTATATTAAAAAGTATAAGAATAATCTTTAGGATTCTTTATATCTATTATTAAAGTTGATCAAATGAATTAATTATATATTATTGCCCCATATTATATTGCCTTATTGGTATTTTATAAAGAATTTTTCAAACAATTATTTAGTTTAATATGACAGTGAATTAATTGTCTTTATGGCATTTATCAAATTGATTGTACACAGATTTGAAGATATATTTGGTAATTAAGTCAATATCCTTTATGTCAATTACTACTCATTGAATGTCATTTTTTCCAAAGATTTGGAGCTCTCAATTTGTGATCTCTATTAATAGTAAAATTGTGATTTTATCTAAGGAACTGAAAAAAGAATAACAAGAAAAACGTGCTTTCTTATTTTGTATTGCTGGGTTTTCATTAAGTAAAATATTTCCTTTTTAGGTTCTCGCTCCTAGTTTTAATACTATAAGAGATTGTTGAATCATGGAAAATACACCTTAATCAGTGAAATATCCTCAAGGACATTGCCATAGGCACGCCTCAAACTAGGATATTTTCGTGATTTTCAATATCTTCCAACATAGTTTATCTATTTTTACATCTTATGATAATGTTAGTTTTATAATTCATGAATTTGAATTCCCAATATTTTAATTGTTATATTGTAGATTTGATTCCTGTTGTATGAGACAGCCAAGGTTATTACATTTTCTGTTGGAAAGAATTTTGATGTCGCATACTTTATATTGGGTGAGATTCTGTAATCAGTCAGACAACGAATCTTTAATGATTTTAAGAAATATATGAATTTATTATTTCAATTAAAGCACTATATGTATTGTGATTTGTTCCTAATGTGAAATATTTTGAAAATAAATTTATGAAAAGTGTGTATTGTTTCCCCCTCATGACAAGGAAATCACAACTTACTGTGAGAAAAAAGTAAGTCATATAATATCAGACTCGTTTATAATGATCACTAAAAAGGTAGGATTCCTAAGTGGTGTAACCAAGTATATGTGAAGATTTTTGCCAACAGTAAAGAAATCATAAGTTTTTTTAAGAAGAGGAGTAACCAGAGAAACAAAGCTTGAGCATTTATAAGAGGGGGATCCTAGCAAACATGAGGTGTTGTCGACATAGTAGAACAATCAAATTTATTTTATTTTAGATTGAACTTCGAATTATGACTCTAATGGTAGTTTACTAATTTTAACGAGTTTCATATAAATTAGGGTAATATTGTTAAATTGTGTTACATTCAAGGAATACTCAAGGGGGTTTTCATTGTAGCACACTAAAAACATCTTTCAATTTGAGCTTTAAGTATGATTTTAGTCTTGTAGATATGAGAATATTATGATGAACCAATGATCAGCTAATTGAATAGGATAATCATTAATAACATATAAATGAAATATGATAGTTGACTTCAAAATTTGTTGCTTAATCGAGGAGGGGCAAACTAGAGACATAATTATTACTTCAGTTTATATATTTTCACCTTTTTTTATGGAGAAACATTAATTTTATTCTATGTTTAATATTTTGGGATATGATTATTAATTATTTGAATCTTGAATGGTGATATCAGGCTATGTTTTCAACCTTTATGAACATGGTATGTAAGGATTATTGAGACTAATCCTTTATCATGAAATAGAAAATAAATAAAAAAGTTCCCATCAACAACCGTGATTGACACTCAACAAGCACCTATCCATTTCAAGTGAACCAACATTCATCTTATTAGATACCAAATATCAAGAGAAAATTTTGCTAAGAATCTACAATAGTACAAGCATCCTAATAGTTATGTAATCCATCAAACAATCTACCAACAAAAATAGAATATCCGCTACAAACAATACTAACACGAAAATGACTTCATGTCTAGAAACACTATGATATCATAATCTATCTCTCAAAATCTAGTAAAGGAGTATCTTATTCAAATAAAAATACAAGAGTCTAGGGGCATAACCCAATAATACCTAAAAGAAAAATAAAAGGAAAGAGTAAAGGCTCCACCACGTAAGTATGTAGTTTGCTCACCTACACTTGAATTACTAAGTGTCTCCAACTAGGAAAAAATGGAACCCTTGTGGTACTTGATCTTGTATATATAAAAGCAGAAAAACAACAACAGTGAGCATAAAGATTAACCAAAGATCTGTCTTCTCCTCTTCTTAAACAACTTATGATTACTCCACTGTCGCCATAGATCTTTCCAAATATTTGATTTACACCACTTGAGAAATCTACCTTTTATGCGACCATTGTAAAATGGGTTTGCTATTCTATGACCTGCTATTTTCTCAAAGTTAATTGTGATTTGCTTATCATGAAGGGGAAGCCATACACATTTTTCTAGATTCATTTTAAGAATATATCACATTAGGAATTAATCACAATACGTTAGTTTAAATTTAAATAATAAACTTAAATACCTTAAACTCATTAAAAATTTGTCTCCTGACTGATTGTGGAATCTCACCACGCGTCATGTATGCGACATCAAAACACTTTTCAATAGTATTTGCAATGACCTTTGCAATCTCATGGTGTGGATTAAACCTATAGTATAACAATTAAAATATTGGGAGGTCAAATTTATGAATTAGAAAACAAATACTATAATAAGATGTAGATATTGCAATTCAAGGGAGGTGAAAGCCCAACGAATTTTGGTGCTCATTTATCATGATTTTCTATCACAGAATCGGAAGCTCATGGGCAAGATTCATTAGTTGAAGCGTGGCACCCATGTAGGATAGGTTTTCTATAAATTGAGCAAATAGACATATTTTTACCACATGATTTATTATACCTTTAGGGAGATTCCTTGTATAGTCCTTCAGGCATGTAGTCTAGATGGTTAAAGGTTGTTGTTATTGCTCTTAATTTGGGGAAAAGAGAATGACTAAAGGGAGGTTCCTTAGTTCTTGATTGTTAACTGTATGTTTTGTTGGTGAGGTGGTTGATGGTAATTCTAAGGTTAGGTGTTATGAAATTGCTGAGTTATAGCCATTTATGGGATTTGTGGTAATCAAGGAGAACAATTGTATACTCATAATGGGTTCATTATAAGGCCATTTATATAAAGGTGATTTGTGTTGTCTAATATATGTGTGTAAGCTTGTTAACAGCTTTAGGGTATCACTTGTAATGCTTGTAGGGGAAACCAAAGGAAAGTATATGTATTTGACATCATCTTGATAATCTCATTTAATGATCTTTTTACTTTACTTGTGATTTGTGATGGTGTTGTGCATTATTGTTTGTGATTGTGATACACTCAGGTACCATGCTAGTACAGGAATACTAACAGTTGGCTCAAATACCACAATGGTATGGATACTAACAGTTGGCTCGAATACCACTGTAACACCCCGTATCCAAAAAGGGGCAAATAGCATATTTCCAGGAAATTGCAGTTGCCAAACCATGACGGACACCCATGGCTCGTGGAGCTGACCACGGACCATAGGTGTGGTTCGTGGTTGGTCGGCTTGGTAACGTTCATGGGTTCAAGGCCACGACACGACCTACAGACCGTAGGTCAGACCATGGTCTGTGGTCATGTGTCCATGGTTAAAGACCCCAGATATCACCCTCTCTGATTATGACCAATGGTCTACCAGGATGGGTCATGGGTCAGACCACGGTCCGTCGACTGGATCCATGAATTGTAACTTGGCAATTAATTTCTCAAGGTCAGTTGGGTCTTTTCCAAATTAATTAATTTCTATACTATGTCGTTTTGCTTATATTAAGAACCCCTATATAAGCTTTTTGGCCCCCAAATTCACCCCACTTAATTCATTCTTCCTAAATCCCCAAAAAAAACCAATGCCTCTCAAATATTCTCTCTCTAGAACTTGAAGAAGAAGGATTCACCTAGGTTTTCAAGCTAAGGATACAAATTCTCCATTGAAGATAGGCAGTTGGACTTGAGGTATGGTAGCTTTCATGAATGAATCTCTTTCATTCATGGAGTCCACAAATTCCTCTGTTTCAAATTGTAGGATTCTCCAATTAGCTAGGATTTTCTTCAAACACCATGGGTTCTTTTGATTATTGATCTTAATGGTTTAATTATGTTTAAATATGCATTAATTGATGATTTACAATGCTTTTATGATGATCCCCTTATGAACCCATGCAAACACCATGTTTTCCTAATTGTGATCTCCTAGGGTTGGGTTATTGGTTATGAACGAGGAGTTTTATGATCTAAAGTATGAAGTAATACAATTAGATGAATTTATGATAAAATCCCTAACTAATGTTAGAATTATAGATTTGGTGATTGAAAGTAGCTTTGAACCTCGAAAGGGCAAAGTATGAGTTATGCATGATCTTATGATACCTATGTAAATACAATTAAGGGTGCTTTGAGAGTAAAGTGACAATGTTGTTGTTGTTGTTGTGTTGTTGAAAGGTTATTTTCATAAAAACACTTACAACCATGATGTGAAAGGTTTTCTCACATAGAAAGGATTCTTAGGTTGAAAGGCTATTCTCGCCTAATTTAATCAATGAATAAGAGCTATCCTAATAAACTAGCTTGGATTCAAAAGATGACACATCTTTCAATGAATAATGAGAATAAGTAAGAAAATATTATTCCGTGGGAATTAAGCTTAGCACCAAGTGGATATTGATATTGAGATGGAAACTCTCCCGTTAGTAGAGGTCGGGGTTCTAGAAGAAGTCTCATGACATGGAAGCTCTCCAGATAGTAGAGGTCGGGTTTCTAGTAGCAATCTCCTTATCACATAAACTATGTGCCCACATAGGATGATTAACTAGTAGATCCACTTAAACTAGAAGTTCATGGTTCTACTTTAGGGAAGTAGAACAAACCTTTTATGTGTGGGAGATCGGGTGATCATGAAATAAAATGTCCATCTTAGCATGGTTTAATTGTTTTTATCCATAGCTATCATACATAGTGAATTTTTGTACTAACGTATACTATTGCCTACATTTTTCCCAAATGTAGGGTCCGACAGGCAGGGTTTCCATTCTAGTGGCTAAAGCTTGGACTTTGATTTCCTTCCGAGTTTGGTGAGTCCTCATGGTTCGAGGAAGGACTTTCCTTATTGTAGTTTCACTGTCATATTTCCTTTTTGAACATGATGTATGGGCTAGGCCTACTTTCATTCGATTGTAATAAATGGCTATGTTGAGACATGAGTTAGACTTCCATATTTTATAAAGCTCGTTTTGGACTTAAATATTGTTTTACTTTTTATTATTCTAGTACTTTATGTTATGATATGCTAAGCATCTTATATGGTGTCCTTTGAGGTTCTATACGCCATGTTACATTTAGGGGTACCCTTGGGTCGTGATAAACTTGGTAATCAGAGCACAAGGTTTAGAATGGTCTTAGGATGTCTCATAAGTAACTCTAGTAGAGTCTTGCTCATAAGTATGAAGCGCCCTAAATTTTTGAATGAGAGGCTACAAGATGATTAGGAAACTCCACTTCTTTCATACTCTTAAGTCGTGCCATAGAGTTTAACTCTATAAAGTCTCTCTTCTAATCCTTACCTTATATTCTTCAGGATATGTCTTCTCGAAGGGATTATACTAGAAGGAATGTGAGGGAGAACGAGGAACAAGGATGTCCTTCTCAAGCTCCTGAAATAGATCCTTTGGCTGAGAATATGAAAAATGCGGAGGTTAGGTCAGCTATTCAAATGTTAGCTCAAGCTTTGGCAACTCAAGCCAATAGAGAGGTCGTAGCTCCTGTGAATTTGGCGGCTTCAAGAGTGAGGGACTTTGCAAGGATGAACCCTCCGAAATTTTATGGCTCCAAAGGGGAGGAGGATCCTCAACGGTTTATCGACTAGGACTATAAGGTACTTGCTATTATAGGGGTGACATTGGTGGAGAAAGTGGAGTTACCCGCTTACCAATTGAAAGATGTTGTTCAAGTGTGGTATGATCAATGGAAGGGAGAGAGACAGGTAGGAGCAGGTCCCGCAGAGTGGGAAGTGTTTGAATAGGTGTTTCTTGTTAGTTTATTTCCCCACGAGTTGAGGGAAGCAAAGGTGAAAGAGTTCATTAACCTTCATCAAGGAAGTATGAGTTTTAGGGAGTATGATCTAAAGTTCACCCAACTATCCAAGTATGCTCTAACTATGGTGGTGGATTCGAGGGCTAAGATGAGTAAGTTTGTGTTGGGCATGTCTGACATGGTTGAAAAAGAATGTTGTACGGCAATGCTCATCCATGATATGGATATCTCACATCATATGGTGTAGGCCCAACAAATTGAGGAATTAAAACTCAAGGAAAAGAATAGAGAGGTAAATAGGGCTAGAACCGGTGATGGGGACTTCTCCAACACTAGGTCCGACGGACAAGGTCGACCTAGGTTTAGACAAAGGTTTTCTGGTCAAGGTTCCTCTAATACTCCACCTAAGTTTAACAAGGACAGAGTGTCTAACCCTAAACCTCAAGGAGGCATTGGATGTGGCTCTTCTTTGGCTAGGTCTGCATGTTCTAAATTAGGGATAATGGTAAATGCCTAGCTAGTACCGATGGATGCTTTAGTTATGGGAAGAGTGGTGAAAAAATGAGAGATTACCCTATGCTTTCGGCAAAAGGAAAGGAAGACAAGCAAGCTCCTCTTAGCGGTTCAAATTCCAATGCTCCAAAGCAAAACCGCTTCTATGCTCTCCAAACCCGAGGTGACCAAGAGAACTCTCCGGATG
>JAJOOH010000517.1:0-62005 GCA_029582605.1 Solanum gracilifrons | reverse complement strand
CCAATGCTCGGATAAAGATTTGGATAGTTTTGTTGGATTTGGGGGGGGGGGGGATGATTTTATACCTACGTGAGATCTTGGTTTAATTTTTAAAGGTCCCAAACTTGATTTGACCTCTTTAGACGTTATATTCATTTCTTGTGACTTTTATGAGTTTCAGGTCAAGGAAACCTCATATTTGTGTTTCGATTGTTTCATTGTGTCTAGAACATCGAGTTTAGTCAATTTGCATATATATATGGTTTGTGTGTGTAGGGTTACGAAAAAATCCTGAGTGTCTTTCAATGATTTTTATGTTGGCTAATGTTTTATGCTCTGAAATCATCGCATTTGTGGAGGGCCTTCGCTTTTGCGATCTTCGCTTTAGCAAAGGTCAGCTCAAAAAGGTGAGACTGGCCTTTTGGGCGGGGTTCTCATAAGCACATCAGAGCTCTCTTTAGTGATGATTGATTAAGCGGAGCCTGGTTTGCAAAAGTGTGACCCCTAGTTTTCTTGGGGTTTGCTTAGGCAAACTTGGGTAACTTTTGCAACATCAGAGGGTGGTTTTGACCAGTAAATTTTTGGATTCTAACCCCATTTTTTATTATTGAGCTTGGTAAAACTTTAGAGGTGATTTTGAAAAAATTTCTTGTGCTAAATCTTTTGCGTTAGCTTTTGTAGCCCTAAAACTTCATTTCCCTTTGATTATATATGGATTTTGACATCAAAACTTGAGATTTTGATTAGCAAATGTCAAGGTTTTCCAAGAACATAAGTTCTAAACTGAAATAGTGATTGTGAACTGATTGTTATCCCTTTTTCTAAATGGTTTTCACCAATAAGTTTTAAATACCTTTGGTAATGTTTTCAAGTAAGGATTTTCAAATTCAAACCTCATTTCTAGGATTGAGATTTTGAGTTGAATGACCCATTTTTTCAAATGTATGATCAGTGGTTGTTATTTCTGGAGTCTTATTGTGATTGTTTGATTGAACGAGATTATGGGAAATTCGATAGAATTCAGAAGAAGAAGATTAAAGTCTTGGATTGACTTATTCATTTGATTAAGGCAAGTGATCTTTTAAATGTTGTACTTTAGTAGAATTCTTATATTCCCTTCATTCGGTACGTGTTGCAGGACATCTCTGAGCTTCTGTTATTGATTTTGGTGCTAGATATGATTAGCATATTCCCTTAGTGGTGTTTGTCTACAACATCAATTATCATTCCAATATTTAATTGGCCCTATTTGATTCGTTATATGGTAGATAGTGTAGATCTTCAATCGGGGTGGTTTGATTCAGCTTAGATGGACTCTTTGGATACAAACTTGCTTAGAGATGCTATGAAGAAGGTCCATATGATTCAAGACAGACTGTTGATGGCCCAGAGTTGATAGAAGAGTTAAGCTGGAGAATTTGAGCCATAGTGTTTATAGAGGGTGATCATGTTTGGCTCCGGCTGCCACACATGAAGGGTGTGATGACATTCCGAAAGAAGGGCAAGTTAAGTCCTAAATTCATTAGACCTTTTGAGATTTTGAGCCAAGTGGGATAGATGGCCTTTAAGTTGGCCTTGCCGCCTAGCTTGTTAGTTGTGCATCTCATGTTCCATGTCTCTATGCTTTGGAAGTACATACTCGATGAGTCTCATGTGCTTTCTCTTTTCAATTGAGATGGGTCCAGACTTTAATTTTGAAAAGGACCTTATAGCCATCTTGGATAGACAGGTCAAAAAGCTTAGGACCAATGAGATTGCACCAGTGAAGGTGCAGTGGAAATACTGTTTAGTTGGTAAGGTGACTTAGGAGATGAAGTTCGACATGCGTGCCAGATACCCTCATCTTTTCAAGGATTCAGGTACTTTCCTTTTCTTTATGTTTAGTTTAGGAGGAACATGGTTTTTAGTGGTGGATAATGTAATGACGCAGTTGGTCATTTTTGGAAATCTTTGTTAAATTACTATTTTACCCCTTCTAATATTGACCCCGAGTCGTATCTGATTGGGGTTTTGAAAGTTGGTTTCAAACCTTGAGTAAAGAGTTGAGAATTGTGTAAGTTTTGATTTAGAGTTGGTCTAAGAGGTAGAGGTTTTGTTATGGGAGCTTGGTAACCCGGTTCCTTAGGTCGAAGGGTATTGAGGAGGAGGTTCATAACTTGTGCCAACCTAGGGCTCCCTATATGATGTACACATCGTATATGTGATGAAAACAATAGCTCAAGATATGTCACATGACCATGTTTTTTATTTTCTACGGATCAGCTGGCAAGGTATGATAGCTGCCTGGGCTGTATGTTTGGTATGGCAGAGTTGCAGCTTCATATAGGTGGTTGCCTTATTGCTGAAGCTGAGATGAATGAGTTGGCCGAGCGCCACCCACTTATTGATAGTACTGGAATGTATATGTGCCGAATGGATCCAGCCTTTCAAGAGCCATTAGACGACGATGAGGCCACGGTAGATGATGACATGATGAGGACGATGAGGATGCTGAGGCTGACACTACACTTATGGCAGTTGATGGTGCCACTGATGTGGCGGGTGGTTGTGATGGTGAAGGCGATGACGATGAGACCTAGAGGCTTAAGGGAGTTTCTCTGTCACTCTTTAGTTCTATTTTTATTTGTGCAGTGAGGATACATATATATATATATATATATATATATATACATATATATATTGCCACATGAAGATAGGTATGAAATTTCTTTCAAACCATACACCTCTACATGTGTAAGAGTAAATATTAGGTTCCACGGGGCTCAACATCTTATATTTTCTTTTGTGCTAACACTCAATCAACAAAGTTATTTTCATAAAAAAGTAATACAAATACGTGTTCTTTAATTAATAACGGGGTTGAAAGATTTGATCTTTTATTGGTGAGTATATATATTGATCGAAAAACTTTAGGAATTTGGAGAGTATGTCACCAACCTCTCAATTTTTCCTTTCAAAAACCTATTTTATATCAAAAATATTTGAATGTTAATTATAGTTAAAACTCATCATCGAATTGTTGATGAAATTGTTTTAAAAAAATTATATACTCAAACATAGCTATAAAGTAGTATCACATAAATTGTAGAAGTATTATTTTTCTTTTACCCAATAAATGTTGATACAATGGAATTAAAGATGCTTAACAGAACTTTTATTTCAAAAAAAAAAAAAAACAAGAAAAAAAAAAGTAAAATAAATTGAATAGTAGTAAACGTTTATTAGTTTTTTTTGTTCCTATGGATGTGGGAAAACATGTAAAAAGAAGGATATAATATGGGCAGAAGGTTTGGTGGGAGGATAAGTAGGCAGTTTGTTACGAACAAATCAAGATCTGTATTCAAAGTAAGAGATGCGATCCATTGTGTTTGCTTTCTATTTAAATAGTTAGAAATTTGTAATGTGATCCCCACTATACTCTTCTTTAATATTGCATTCTGTAAAACACCTATAGTGAGTTTAAAGGTTGAGTGATGTCGAAGCCAGCAGAGATAGTGTGTTTTGGTGAGATGTTGATCGATTTCGTTCCTGATTCTGCTGGAGTCTCTTTGGCAGAGTCTACAGGCTTTCTGAAAGCCCCTGGAGGTGCGCCTGCCAATGTTGCTTGCGCCATTACCAAACTTGACGGCACCTCTGCCTTCATTGGCAAGGTACCTGCTACTTCATTCTTTCACTTTTTGCCAACTCAGTATTACCATTTGCAGGGGCGTAGCTACCGTGAGGGTGTTCAATTGGACACAGTTGGACCCTCTTCGTCGGAAAATAATATCGTATTTATAAGTAAAATGATACACGAAGTGATTAAATAGCAAATTTTGGACACCCTTGATAGAATAAGGTGTTGTAACCCAATGATTTTAGATAAGCCCTAAATGCTCATGTATTTGAATCTCGCCAGTGGGCACCTTTGTAAAATTCCTGACTTGCCACTGACCATTTGAGATGTCAAAATTTGTTTATTTATTTACTTTTAATTAGGATTTGTTTAAATATTTCCAATTTGTATGCTAACCTTTATAAGTAGGTTTTATGTATGTAGAATTTGTTCTAAAATTATGAAAACTATATGTCTCACTATCTAAACTACTCATTGGAAAACTGTAAAACACAAATTGGGAAAAAGACATGTGAATCCTTTGAATCTCTCCGACACAACAAAACTTTTCACTTATTTGCAAGTTTTCTATCAAAAGTATTATAGGTTCACTTTTTCTAGTTAAACTATCATCAACATTTTATCGAAACACACCTCAACTATCAATTGTTAGCTTTGTTTACCTGAAAATACCACCATAGCCTGGGTAGGAAAGGAGACAACAGAGAGTTAAGGTGTGTTTTGATAAATATTTAATGATAGTTCAGATAGATAATTCAGTTCAAATATTAAACTCAAACATCCTAATAAGATTAAAATATCTTGGACGTTGCACCGAGATTAGTGATAAGAAATTTTGAAGATTATTTGTTTTGAAGTAGTAAATATATAAGAGTTAGGTGTGTTTGTTATTGGTTCAGGTGGGAGACGATGAGTTTGGGCGGATGTTGGTAGATATATTGAAGAGTAACGGAGTGAACAGCGAAGGAGTGTTGTTTGACACGCATGCAAGGACAGCTCTGGCATTTGTGACATTGAAGAGAAATGGAGAGAGGGAGTTTATGTTCTACAGGAACCCTAGCGCAGACATGCTGTTGAAGGAGTCTGAGCTCAATTTGGGTCTCATCAAGCAGGCTAAGATTTTTCATTATGGTTCTATTAGCTTAATCACGGAGCCTGTCAGGTCCGCTCACATGGTTGCCATGAAAGCTGCGAAAGATGCAGGTGTCCTACTTTCATATGACCCCAACGTTCGCCTTCCTCTCTGGCCTTCCCCTGAAGCTGCCAGAGAAGGTATCCGAAGCATCTGGAATGAAGCTGATTTCATCAAGGTTTCTTCTCCATATATCTTCTCAATGAATAAACTATATTATATGTCTATACATAATGAATAAATGTGAATTATTTTATGATTAAAGGTTAGTGATGATGAGGTAAATTTCCTCACACAAAAAGACGCAGACAAGGATGAGACCGTAATGTCGTTATGGCATGACCGCTTGAAGCTTCTTATTGTTACTGATGGAGAGAAGGGATGCAGATACTTCACCAAGGTAACGTGTTAACATTTAGTACCTTTTCATTTTGAATCAAAGTCTGATATGAAATGTTCCTTTACTATGATGCACAGAGTTTTAAAGGAAAAGTGAGTGGGTTCCCTGTTAAGACTGTTGACACCACAGGAGCCGGAGATGCTTTTGTAGGTTCCCTTTTGGTTTCCATTGCCAAAGATCCATCAATTTTCCAGGTATAAATCTACCGCATTTAATTTGAATCCTTCACTTCCATATCTTCCTTTCATTTGATTTCTTATTCAATCATAAAGGTTAGGATTTTTATCTCAACTAAAGGTTTTTTTCTCGGAAGAACTCATAATTGAGTGACTTTCTGACAAAAAAACTCATAGTTGAGTGACCATCTGAGATATTATCTCTTAAAATTTCATATATTATTTCACATTTTTACTAGCTATTTTCTTCATTGCTTTAAAATGTTGAGCTTTTTCAAATGACTGTACGTGCTTGTGTAGGATGAAGAGAAATTGAAGAAAGCATTGAAATTTGCAAATGCGTGTGGCGCAATCAGTACAACTCAAAAGGGAGCAATTCCAGCATTGCCATCTACAACTGATGCTCAAGGACTCATGGCTGGCTCCAAGGCTTACTAAACATTAATTCTTACATAGATATCATTTTATTTTTAATTCACACCATTTCTCCAAATTAATAAGTTTTGCAGACAATATATTTAAGCTTAAAGCAGCTATTCCTATTCTAATTGCGCGTGCATTTCTAGTATGTTTTTTCATCGATACGCTTGTTGGAATTAATATTGTTTCCCACGTGGTTTGGTACAGTGTATAAGAATAATACTAAGTAGAGTCTATTAGTAATGCTTATATTAATTATGTTTTCATTAATCATGCCGAAATTTTTTATGCATTGTTTGGTTTGATGTATTAAAATAACACACTGCATTTGTTTTTTTAAAAAATATTTATTTGCATACCCTCCACCAAAATATATGGTGGAAAAGAGGTAAAAAAAAGGTTTTAAAGGGTAATTAAGTATTTAACAATGCTAATGCATGCATTAAATTCTCTTGCATTACTAATTTCATGAAATTTCATGCATTATAGAGTGTATAAATAATGCAAGCATTAGGTATATATAAATTGAAAAGTATATCAAACTAGATAGATATACAAAGCTAATGCATAGATTATTTCTCCTAATACACTCTACCAAACAACCCCTTACTGTTAATATGAATCGTTTATGAACAATTCATGTTTGTCACATCCTTCATGAGTAAAATTTTCATCTCTAGGGTGTGTTTGGTATGAAGGGAAATATTATCCATGAAAAATATTTTCCTAGAAAATGTTTTCTTGAAAAATAAATTGGTTTCTAACTTATGTTTCTCATGTTTGGTTGGTGGCTAAAAAGTTATTTTTCAAAAAATATTTTCTAGTGTTTGGTTGATGAATGAAAAACATTTTCCAAAAAATATCCTTTATTTTTTTCTAGAGAGTACAAAATATTTTCTAGTAAAATAGTTTCTATGACACGATCCAAAATTGGACCATGATGGCAACTACTATAACCCCCTGATAGGCATGCCAAAAACTCAAAACTTGCGGAAGGTAGCAATTTAAAGATAAAGAACAAGCACAAACAGGAATAAAGATAGAAAAATAGGACCATAATATAGAAACGTAAATACGATACACAATATACAAAAAAGGCCTAATAGTGACCAAGAAAGTCACGGTAATACAAGAACCAACCCCCGGACTTAGTGTCACAGGTACAGGAACATCAAAGTAAAAGAAAAGCTATATATACAAGTTTGTCTAATCCAATACAAAAATATAGACAGGCACAAAAGAAGGAAAAACAATAAACCTTCGGACGCCAAGAGCTCACCACAATCTGAATTGGAGATGGCCACGAGAGATCCAACGCTCACTAAGGGTGGCTCATACTAGAAGTTGCATAAAACATGTAGAAATATAGTTTGAGTACCACAACACGGGGTACTTAGTAGACATCATAGGCCGACCGAGCTCAGAAAGATCAAATACATATAGAGTAGCACGATAGTTCGAATATTACAATGGAAAAGTTCTAAAATACAATAACCAACGATCGAGAAAAGAGGGAAAGTCCAACACAAGATAGTGAGCAGGAAACACTTTGGTAAAAGACAATCCCAACACGCACAATAAGCCAGACAACAGGATGATTCGATGCAAGTGATGAATGCTGGAAAGTAGAAGCCTAGAAAAACCTTGAGTCATCCGAAATGATACTTCACACTCATCAACATGTGCAACACAAACAGAGCAAAAGTAAACCATCATACAAACTCATAAGTATTTTTTTTCGTTTTAAGCCATAAAAATCCCAAAAATATTGTATTTTCCATCTAAATTCATTTTTCTTTAACTTAAACAGTGATCCGCCCCTTTGAAGCTCAACAAGAAAGGAAAACTTAGTGAAAACCATTTTCATTCCTCAATATCAACTTTCCAAGTATTTTCAAAAATAAACAAGTCAAATGCAGGTACCAAAAATCTGCTATCATGCCAAAACATACATACACAACCCAATCAAAATCAACACATCAACAATCATCTGGGTAACACTTGATACGGCATAGACGTACTAACCTGGAACTCTTGCAACTCCAAACTCATGACCTCAAGCCCTAAAATAAATAAAAGTAAGGAACTGAAAGGCTTGAAAACATAACACAAGCACACAATTATTCCAAAACAAAGTAACATGCGGAAACCTAAGTTTCATGCCACCTAGAAGCATTTCTAAACATACTAAGAACCACGTAAACGTAAAAACTTGCCCTAAAATCTTACCTAACAATCAAAACAACCCAATATTCAAATAAACTAACTTAGATAAGTCTAAAAGAAGTGAAGCCATAACCAACCTCGAGGTCAAAACCTCCCTAAACATCTACTCTGGCGCTTTTCTCTTCCGAAGGGCCTCCAAGAGATGTCACACCATCAAAAACATATCAAGAACACCAAAACAACCAAAATGATATCCATATCAATATAGGAATTTGAAAACGTAAAAATTACCCAAAAATACAATTGAGGGACTTGGGCTTGGAATCATGAAATTGACTTTGTCACAAGGTCCCAAATAGCTCAAGAAACTTGTGCCCCGAAAATAGACACAATTCGAGCATCAATCAAGCAAAAAAAGTCCCACTAATATTTAAGCTCAAAGAATTCAAAAATGGAAAATTAAAAGAGAAACTTTTGAAACCATACAACTTTAGCGGAAGATTTATCGACCCCGAGGTGTGCCCAGGCAATTCCCCGACACAACCTAACAAGTACTACTGAAAATCTCCAAGAATTGCTCTCAAAATTGCCCCAAGACTTAAGTCTTTTAAGAATATGCATGCTGGAAAATGGACTGACATTAATTATAATTGCAAGCAATTTTACTCTCCGAGAACGCGGAGCCCTGTTTGTGAACGCAGAGACCTAGGTAGTACACTCCGTGAATGCAGAGGCTAAAGGCAATACACTTCACGAACGCGGAGCTCATATAGTGAACACAAAGCTCCTCCCGTGAATGCAGAGGCCAAATAAACCCACAATCCATGAAGGCGGAGAACAATTAGTGCTGCAACATCTCAATATCAAGTGGAGAAAATGCCTCTCAGGGGCTCAAGATTCATTCTGAGTTCCGTGAATGCAAACAAACTATGCTACCTAGCCAAAATTGACATTCTGAACTCAACGAAATTAAGGAAATCACAAACAAAGGTCGTCTCATTAGAATGTTGATCCAAGTCAACACTTACAAGAAAAATACACAACAAAATGAATAATGCCACAAAATCATCTTGATAACCTTGGGATCCAAACCAAAGGTCGTTCTAGACCACACTTTGCATTCCGAAGCTAACTGCATTGATAAAATTTTCATTCGAGCCTTTTTACCAAGAATGTTGACTGAAGTCAAACTTTTAAAGTTATCTCACCTACTGACTCAATTTCACGCTGAGGCCTTGGGATCCGAACTAACCATCCTACTAGACCAACATGGACTCTCTAGACCCGATTGATGTGAGGCAAAAATATATATTTTAATCATTATTTGTCTCACATTTATTATTTATATCTGTCATTTTTTAGCATTAGTTTTATGGATTGTGTTAAATAGTGTATTTTATTTGTAGGAGTAAATTGATGTAAAGTTGAAAAAGTTTGAAGCTAAAATAAATTAACGATGAAAGATTATAGAAGGAAAACAATCAGGCAGCTTAATGAAATAAATTCAATATAATAATGTATAAGGAAAAGTGCAGCATTCAACGAAATTGAAAGAATCAAGCTGCCACGTGGCAGACTTTGAGTGCATCAGTGCGTCTAGCACCAAACGAACAGAGTTTCACGCGTACAACAATTCCGATCTGTTTGGGTTTTGATTTCCCAAATTATTTTTAATTCAGTTATTTTATTTAGGATTTTCTACATCTATAAATAGTCCATAGAAATAACTATTTGAGAGAAGATCAATTAGGAGGTACTTTGCAAGAAAAAATTGTCAATACTTTTTAGGGTTCTTTTCTTCTTCTTTCTTTTCTTAGAGATTAGTGGCTAAACGCCCTTATTCTAGAGCGGTAGCTACGAATCGAATGTTAAATATTTAAGGTTTATGAATTAATTCTTGGTTGTCATTATAAGTTGCTTCTATATTCTTGTTTTAGTATTTTATGCTTGCGCACCATAAGATAAATATATTTTCTAATCTTAAAATCGAGAGAGGAGAGATTAGATAGACCAGTGAATATAGAGAGCTTGATCAACCCATTAAGTTGAGGTGATTTGTGTTCAGGAGTGACGCCTGGACGAACAACTCGCTTGGTTACGAAACATAATGAAATATAAATGCTCATCAGTTAGTTTGTTTATCCCCGATCAACGATGTAGTTAGACAGCTAATTGGAGTAGGCGACTAGATGTGTGTAACCCGACTCATACAGTTAACCTTGTAAACCAGTAACTTGACAACTAAAATTAGTTCTAAGCCAATAATATGATATATGAGATTCATTACATGCTGCAGCCCTGGATTTTCAAATCACTGTAAGTAATTTTATTATTTTATTCCTGCATTCTTTTCTTTTGGCACTCTTAAATAAATTATTAGACCAATATAATTTAGTAAAAATAGTTAATTGACAAGTTCTTTGGGTTCGATAATCTGATTCTTTTAAGAGTCATTATATTACTTGCGCGACCACGTAAATTTGCTTGTGCAATTGGGAGCAACAAGTTTTTGGCGCCGCTGCCGGGGACTTAGAAATTAACTATTCTTCTAGGTTATACTTTTTCTTTTTTTTTCCTTTTTTTTTCTTTTTGTAATTAGTTTTTTCAACAATTATTATTTTTCTTTCTTTGAATAATTTGGTACTCTTATTGATATGAATGATTGGGATAAATCGTGGTTGGGTGATGAATGTTTTTCATGTCATATATGTGGTCGTCAATATATTCATTTGAATGGTTTCCCTGAATCTTATTCCCTTCCCCCGAACCCCTATTATGATTCTTCTGTTATTTGTGATGTTGGTAGGGGCGATGAAATGGAAAATGCAAAACAAGTTTCACTTATGGAATGTGTGGACATCCTGGACAAAGTCAATTCAAAAATTACTGAATAAATATTTGAATGCGGAGAAGAGCACAAGAAAATCATGAAATTACTGGATAAGCTTGACGCTATTCAATTGGAAATTACAGTTCAAGCTGAATTAGAAGAGATTGAAGCCCAACAAGGAGAAAGTTATGGAGAAACATAGATAGTGAGTCAATATTGGATACAAGGACAAACTCAACTTCTAAAGCTTGAAGAGTCTATCCGTGATGGTCTGACATGCATAACGACCCAACTGATTGAAGGAAAAGTTGAGCTCACACAAGAAATAGATCGGTTTGGCTCAGATATTCATGACTAAGAGGCTCACTTGAACAAAAACATTGAGGCGTCTGAAGCCCAATTACCAATTGTTGTGGATGATGACCAACTAGTGGAGCTAAAAGAGAAATTCCAACCATTCAACTACACCTTATTCCTTAATATCGATGTTGAGAAAGAGTACAAAAGTGAGAATGTTGTAAAAAATATTGCTTTGGAGTTGAGGCAACTTGAATCTCATTCAAAACACTTTTCTATAAAAATCTAAGCTAATAGATGAGTGTATATATGAGGAACAAGGCCCCTACATCTTAAATTTTTTTAGTCCACGTAGACAAAACGACATTCCTCACCTAAGGGCCAAGAAGTGCAAGATGCGACATAAATTACTTGGTTCCTTTATCTTTATACCACCTCCCCTTGAGAGGAGTAGAAAAATAGATGCAAAGTTAGGGGTAAAATTCATAAGTTCAAAGTGAAAAGAAAAGTGGTGAATTTATTTGTGTCATGCCGCGACGTTAAATTAGGCGCTTATTGGGAGACAACCCAATTAGTAGTGTAACTTCTTATTTTATTTTTATTTTATTAGTGTTATTTTTATTTGTTTTGGTCTTTGTTTTTGCAGATTAGGGGAAGTCTGAGTACCCAAGAATTTGGAGCTAAGAAGCACGTTTGCGCTTAAGTATGGGGTGATGACCCTTGATGAAAAATTAATAGAACATGCTACTAGCTAGGCCTAAAGGCCTCAGAGAGTTTTCTTAACTCTTGTTTTAAATTTTATTTGATGCTTTGGAGACATAGCATATTTTTAAGTGTGGGGTGGAGGAATGAATTCCTAGTTTTACTGTTTTATTGAGTCTTTTCTCTTTTAGGATGGGTTCCTTGGCTTTTGTTTTCGGTTCTTTTTCCGATGATAGTCCCTTTGAACCGAGTGTCTTTTATTTTTTAGGAATAAGTTTTGTTTTATTTTTTTTATTTTTTTTTAGAGAAAAGAAAAGAACCCCCCTTTTGAGTGGTGTGATACTTGCTATTTAGGCCTAATTTTTTAGTAGTACTTTCTTGTGAATGCTTGATTGATAAGGAAATTGCAGACTTTTTGACACCTAAGCTCATGGTTGTGACTTTGTATATAGGTTATTTTATTTTTGCTGTTTGTTATGATCCTGTCTCTCTTAGAAGTGGAATTGATCCATCTTGATTGATACTTGTGCCATGTGTGGTGAGAATTTATTTATTCCATATTTTGCGTCTTAGTTTAGAACTTGTCATGCATGTTATTGAAGCGAAATAAAAAGTGTTATTTTGCTTAGGAGATGATAATGGGCTTTCTTTGATTTGTCTAGTAAATTTTAGTCTTTTTAGATATTTTATCACTAGTTAGCCCTTTTGAGCATGTAGCCTTTTGTTGGTAGCCATATTTTGCCCTTGACTATTTTGTTGAATTCCTAGTTTTTGCACCTTGCTTCCTTGAGCATTATAGCATAGACTTATTCTAATTATTAATTCTGAGAAAAAAGGATAGTTGAGTGAAAAGGTAATCAACGATAGCTACAAAATACTTAAAAGCCCTCTTTGAAAGAATGTGATAAAAAAAAAGAACAAAAGAATGTGACATGAACAAAAGAAGTTACCTTGATGATGACCCTGGTCCTTCCAAGGACATCGTGCACCTAACGCATGTAAAATATGTAAGTTGAGGGTGGCAATTATGAAGGTAAACTTTAAGAAAAAAAAGATTGAAGCATTCTTGAGAGGATGAGAATTACTTGTGGAAGAGAGGGTTGAAAATAAAGAGAAGAAAATAATGAGTGATGAAGTCTTAAATTGCAAAGTGCTTAAGGAAGTGTAAGTCACTATTATATAGTTTTCCTACCTGTCCCCTAGCCTACATTACAACCCATTAAAGTTCTATTTGATTCTATTCAAGCATGCTTAATTAGTGGAGATGTACATAATGGGCAAGCCTATGGTTTTTTGTGCATACATGTGAATTTTATTTGTGAGTGAGTTGTTCTTTGATGCTAAGCTCTTAATTTATATTCAATCTTTTGAATTGAGTGTGTGGACTATTTCTTCTTGTGAGGGTACTTGTTTCATGATGGGTAAGTGATTTTATTAGCTTTCTTTGATAAGAGTAGGTGAATAAGCTTAAATTTGATGAGTTCAAAGTCTTTCCTTGAGGTTAGGAAGTTATAAGTTTGTTGTTTATTTGGATGTCTTGCATAATGATTGAGAAGTCTACTTGATGTTTTGAAATTGGTATATGACCTAATTGTTTGTATTAACCAAAGTGATGACATTTCTAGTATGATTTATTTGAGATGAGCTTTAATGTGTGCTCGAGTACGAGCAAAAGTTTAAGTGTAGGGTGTTGATGTGAGGCAAAAAATATATATTTTAATCATTATTTGCTTCACATTTATTATTTATATCTGTCCTTTTTTAGCATAAATTTTATGAATTGTGCTAAGTAGTGTATTTTATTTGTAGGAGTAAATTGATGTAAAGTTGAAAAAGTTTGAAGCTAAAATAAATTAAAGATGAAAGATTATAGAAGGAAATCAAGCAAACAACTTAATGAAATAAATTCAATATAATAATGTATAAGGAAAAGTGCAGCATTCAACGAAATTGAAAGAATCATGCCGCCACGTGGCAGATTTTTGAGTGCATCAGTGCGTCTAGCACCAAACGGACATAGTTTCACGCGTACAACAATTCCGATCTGTTTGGGTTTTGATTGTCCATAGAAATAATTATTTGAGAGAAGATCAATTAGGAGGTACTTTGCAAGAAAAAGTTGTCAATACTTTTTAGGGTTCTTTTCTTCTTCTTTCTTTTCTTAGAGATTAGTGGCTATACGCTCTTATTCTGGGGCTGTAGCTACGAATCGAATGTTGAATATTTAAGGTTTATGAATTAATTCTTGATTGTCATTATAAGTTGCTTCTATATTCTTGTTTTAGTATTTTATGCTTGCGCACCATAAGATAAATTTATGGTCTAATTTAAATTCGTGAGAGGAGAGATTAGATAGACCAGAGAATATAGAGAGCTTGATCGACCCATTAAGTTGAGGTGATTTGTGTTCAGGAGTGACGCCCGGACGAACAACTTGCTTGGTTACGAAATATGATGAAATATAAATGCTCGCCAGTTACTCTGTTTATCTCCGCTCAACGATGTAGTTAGACAACTAATTGGAGTAGGCGACTAGAGGTGTGTAACCCGACTCATACAATTAACCCTATAAACCAGTAACTTAACAACTAAAATTAGTTCTAAGCCGATAATATGATACATGAGATTCATTACATGCTGCAGCCCTGGATTTTCCAAATCACTGTAAGTAATTTTATTATTTTATTCCTGCATTCTTTTCTTTTGACACTCTTAAATAAATAATTAGACCAATATAATTTAGTAAAAATAGTTAATTGGCAAGTCCTTTGGGTTCGTTAATCTGGTTCTTTTAAGAGCCACTATATTACTTGCGCGATCACGTACACTTACGTGTGCAATTGGGAGCAACACCGATGAAAATTGACAGAATTTCATACATCATCAAATTCTCTAAATGTTGACTAAAGTCAACTCTTTTACTTTAAGAGCCTCTAAAAGTTAAAAACTCATATGTTTATGAATATGTCTTTTCCGTTGGGATTTTTACTTAGCACCAAGAGGACATTGAAATGGAGGCCTTCCCGTTAATAGAGGCCGGTCTGTAGTAACAATCTCCTTGTCCCTAACTATGTGCCTCCGTAGAATTGTCATAGAAAGACATAGCTAGTGGATCAACCTAAGCTAGAAGTTCATGGTCCTTACCTTGGCAAGTAGGACATCTCTTTTCGGTGTGGGAGCAAGACACTGGATTCCATGTTATAGATATAACATTTATCTTAACATCAATTGTTATTTTATAATAATTTTTTTTGATATTATATATAACTTTAGTATTTGATACGATACTCACGTGACACAAAATTAGTCTTTTCAAGTTGATGAACGGGTATATCCTCTGACGCTGCTGGTACGTAATTAGTGGGAACAATTTCTTTTGTAGTGTGTGAGACTATGCTCATGTATAGTCCCACCTTAATTCAAGGCGTAGACAAAAAAAATAACATGTATAATAGCAAAATGTGGGAGTGAGTGCGCTGGAAGCCATAATATATTATGGTATGTGGACCACACCATTAGCACTAGAGGGTCTGGACCATAGTCAACTAATATAATTGACAAAAAGAAAGTTATCAAAGAGATGCAAATATAAATTGGAGATAAAATTCACTTGCAACTTTGTCACCAAATTAAAGAAGCAAAAGAAAGAGGGAAATAGTAGATTGAGTTGATGGATAGGGAGGAGACAAGAAAAAATAAATTGAAAAGGGAATCTGCAGTGTCTATGGGCTCTGCGACGCAGCAAATCCTCGTTGATTGGAGAGGAAGACCTTGCAAACCCAACATACATGGTGGCATGACTGCTGCCATCTTTGTATTATGTAAGTCTTACTTTACTTTTTAGTTTGTTTACTTTAATATCAGCTTTTCACCTGACATGTTTAAGGGCGATTTCTATTATTTTTCTTCCTATTGATTTACATTTAATGTGTTTATCTGAAAGTTAATTATTTAATTTGGAGGATGGATATGCATTATATAAGCAGGCCTTCAGGCATTTGAAATGATGGCGATTGCAGCCGTTGGGAATAATCTTATAACGTACGTCTTCAATGAGATGCACTTCCCTCTCTCAAAGTCCGCAAACATAGTAACAAATTTCATTGGAACTGTTTTCCTCCTCTCCCTTTTTGGTGGCTTTCTCTCTGATTCTTATCTTGGCAGCTTCTCGACTATGTTCTTTTTTGGCTTCGTCGAGCTCTCTGTAAGTACATATATGTCTTGTGGTATCCTTGTGATTTTTTTCCCTTGTCTTATAATGTGCATATTGGCAGGGGTTTATTTTATTGGCAGTGCAAGCACATGTTCCACAACTAAGACCACCAAAGTGTGACATGATGTTGAGCAAAGGAAAGTGTTTGAAAGTAAAGGGATACAAAGCTATGATATTCTTTGTGGCACTATACTTGGTTGCTTTAGGTAGTGGATGTTTAAAACCAAATATAATTTCTCACGGTGCTGACCAATTTAAGAAAAATGATTCCAAGAAACTTTCTACTTACTTCAACTTTGCCTATTTTGCCTTCTGTGCTGGGGAGCTTCTTGCTCTAACACTTGTTGTTTGGATCCAAACTCATTACGGAATGGACGTTGGATTTGGTGTTTCTGCGGCTGCCATGGTCGTTGGATTGATCATTTTCCTTTCTGGGACACTTGTTTATATGAACACACCACCTGGAGGAAGTATATTCACTCCAATTGCCCAAGTACTTTTTCTTTCTCCTTTTCCACATCTACTAATCGAATCATTCAGTCTCTTAATTAATATCTCAAAAAATACTATATCCCCTGTCTCAATCTATGTGACTTACTTTTCTTTTTAGTTCGTTCAAAAAATAATGGCACATTTCTATATTAAATAATAATTTAACTATAAAATGTCTATTTTATTCTTAATGAAATGATTTACAGTCACACAAATTTCTATAATTTATTTTGGATTACAAGTTTTAAAAGTCTTCCTTTCTTTTTTAAACTCCGTATTTAGTCAAACTACCTCACATAAAATGGAACGTAGGGAGTAATTAGTATGAACTTTACGTTAAAAGGCAGGTCTTTCCTTTACATCATGGAATAAAATATGAATAAGAAAAAATTAAATGGCTTACAAAATATTCATTTGTCATCAATCCTGATTCTAAGGTTTAGTTACCCATAATTTCCGTTTTTATTAAATGCGTAGGATCAATTATTGCTCGTGTTTCATTTTTTTCTATGAAATCATTTGTCCATTTCGGTTTTGCATCACTTAGTTTTTTTTTTTTTTCTCTGGTATGTGTGTTCATTTAGCTTTACAAGGAAGTTAGGAAATGGAGCGTCTTTCTTCTTTTTCTTTTCTACTTTACAAGTCATACAACAATAGCTACATTTTCGTTGATATATATACTTGTTGTGGTCCCTTTTACACTATTTTATATCCTCGAAAGGCGATGAATTTTATTCCAAGCTTTTATAACATACATATATATTCCTCTGTCTCAATTTTTGTGACACATTTGCTAATCTATTAACGTAGGTTTTTGTGGCTGCAATCACTAAAAGAAAGCAGATCTGCCCTTCAAATCTGAAGATGCTTCATGGAAGCCAAAGCATTGTGCCGCAGGATGGCACTCTCATCCATACGGATAAATTCAGGTGGTATACCATCATTTATTAGTCAACCGGATACATCATTTAAATTCTCTGTGTTCAAATTTTTATATTTTTGGCTCAGCTATTATATTAATGGGTACTTTTGAAATTATGAATTATTCTATAATTTAATTATTTTATTGAAATGTTAATGGGTTTTCTACATATTTTTATACTCGCTCCGTCCCTTTTTTATATGTCATTTTTTTAGATTGCACTTGCATTAAGAAATTAAGTAACTTTACCCTTCTATCCTTATTTAATGTTTTCTTAAGTCAATTTTTCAATAAATGATGAATATGCTATTTTTCAAAAATTAAAATGCATTTGGATGATTATTTAAATTTTTGAGCTTATTTTTGGAACCATATTTATTCACCAATTGATCTAAATTTTTTGTTAAAGCTTCAACTTTAATTTCAAGATTATTTTTTATTTGTTTGTTGAGATTTCTTTTTCACAATAAGATTTTATAGAATAGTGGATGGAGAGTAATTAATCAATGCATGAAGTATTCCAATGAATATTAATTACTTACTCCCTCTGTTTCAAAAAAAAAAAAAAGGGATCGAATTTCCTTTTTAGTCTGTTTAAAAAATAATGACCCCTTTTCTTTTTTGGTAATACTTTAACTTCAACTTTTCACGTGACATGTTTAAGGCCATATGATTAAAGGACATTTTGGTACATTTGACATAACTTTAATTTAGAACCACAAGATTAAAAAAGTCTTATTTCTTTGCTTAAACTCCGTTCCAAGTCAAACTAGGTCATTCTTTTTTAAATAGAGGGAGTATTAGTTTTCATAGGTTGGTCAAAATATTATATTTTCTAGATTAATTATCTACTCTGTCAAGAGTATAATAGGAAGAATATGCTAATTTATGCATTGATTTTATAAAATGACAATTATTATGAATCAACTCTTTATAGAAATGGATAACATATAAAAAGAAACGGAGAGAGTATGTTTTTTTTTATATAGTAATAAGCTAACTAGGTACATAACACACACGTCCTTTCTTCTAAACTTGAGTTTCTCTAAATTTCTACATTTTCTATGTGAAAATGCAATGTAGGTTCTTAGACAAGGCATGCATCAAAATAGAAAACGGAAGAAGTACAAGTGAAAGCCCCTGGAGATTATGCACAGTGTCCCAAGTGGAGCAAGTAAAAATATTAATCTCAGTTGTTCCCATCTTTGCTTGCACCATAATCTTCAACACAATCTTAGCTCAACTCCAAACCTTCTCAGTACAACAGGGAACTGTGATGAACACGCGCCTAACCGACAACTTTACCATCCCTCCAGCTTCCCTTCAGTCCATACCTTACTTCATGCTAATATTTTTGGTCCCTCTCTATGAAATAGCATTAGTCCCCATGATCCGAAAGTTCACGGGGAATGATTCAGGGATCACACCTTTACAAAGAGTTGGCATTGGCCTTTTTATTGCAACATTCTCCATGGTTTGTGCTGCTCTAGTCGAAAACAAGAGAAGAGACTACGCACTGAACCAGAACAGGATACTGTCCATTTTCTGGATAGTTCCACAATTCATTATTTATGGGCTATCAGAGATGTTCACTGCAGTGGGACTTATAGAGTTCTTCTATAAACAATCACTAGAAGGGATGCAGTCTTTCTTAACCGCCATGACGTATTGTTCCTATTCATTTGGATTTTATTTGAGCTCCATATTAGTTTCATTAGTTAACAGAATAACCTCTACATCTTCTTTAGGTGGAGGTGGATGGTTAAATGATAATGACCTCAACAAGAATAGGCTAGATCTTTTTTATTGGCTACTGGCTGCTCTTAGCCTCGTTAACTTCATTAATTATGTTTTCTGCTCCAAATGGTATTCCTATAATCCATCTCTGTTACCTGTTGTTCCATTACACGAGCCACAAGCACAAGGACATGACTCTGAGAATCCAAATTGAGGTGTATGTAATTGAGGAATTAAGCTACTAACTATAGTTATAAATCGAGTGTTTTGAAATTGGCAGGCTATATCAATTTCACGATTTTCTCTCTATTAGTAGGTAACTAGGTAAATTATCCGTACTTGGCACGTGATTGAACTATTTTATTAAGCTTACATGTGATCATCCGGTAATATTTGAATTTTCAATACATACACTATATTGTCAAGAGTATTTTATCTTAAGGTAACACGTTTCTCCAAAATCTTAAACTGCTATATTTTTTAATTTTCGTTTTTGTTATACAAAAACTATGAGTCATAGAGAGATTTTAAGTATAAGAAAATCTCCACTGAAATAGTTGGTCAGAAGTAACGAAATTTTCTAAATTCCAAAAAGTTATAAAGAACAACATCAGACATTAAAGAAGAGACCAAAAAGCCTTGAACAACAACACTCCCAAGTAAAGTGGAATATCACGTCCATACAAGAACATAATTAACTAAATTCAAATGAAGGACATTCGGCTCCTTTCTTATAAACCTCCATCAATCTCTTTTTTACTATAGTATGTCGTATCATGTATATGTTAAAAGTGACCTTAAAATTGTTAGCATCATAAATGCTTTTTCTCATTGTCTCAGAATAGTCATTACTATTGCTTAGGTTTCATATCACCGGCCCTAACTTATTTGAAATTGAACCATAGTTATTGTTATGATTATAGTGTGCAGTTACAAAGAATTCATGCAATGATCAACCAAACAGTATGTGACATATGAATGGAACTGTTCAGAACTGGATATTCTAGACCAAACTTTTGATACATAACATATTAAAATGTCACACCATAATTTTTAGAGCACTGGAACTCACAAATATCCACAAATAATAATAAAGACGACCTTACTTTCCTAATAATCAAGAAGAAAAAGGCATGTTGCTTAACATATTTCTTCAAAAAGATAGTCTGTCGGGTTGTATCGAAGTTTACACTTCACAAATTTAATTAAAAGAAACCAAAATAAAGAGTTATTACTACAACAAAAATAATCTTTAACATAAATTAATAGCTTAATTGCTGCTAAATATGTATTTTCAGAGGAAATTAGTACTCTCTATAAATGTCCCTAAAGTCTATAGCGACATTGAATCTAATCATAATTAATTAATGTTGGTAAAGGCTCTAACACTCTTTGTTAATATGCATATTTATTACCAGTAAAAAATATTTTTTATAGTGTATTTTGGGCATATGATAGTTTCAAGAAAACTTGATCTCTTATTATGACCAAAGAGAAAAGAGGAAGAAATATGACAAATTAGTCGACTTGCGATAAAAGAAGTGCACTAAATATCTCTAAACTTATATTCTAGGAAGAGTGCAATGACATACAAAATGTTTGTACTTGAGATAAAACAATCAAAATAATATACCAATTGTGGCAAGCAAGAGAGCAATATATTTGGTTCTTTTAACAAACTTCACCATGGTTATGTATTAGTTATCACATATTTGTTGTTGTGTGCTATCAAATATACCACAACCTACAAATAATTTTCCCAAAAAGTATATGATGGAACCTATAGAAAGGAAAAAAAGAGAAGATCAATTTTCAATCATCTTTATTGGATATTTTAATAGAGTTTAAAAAAGTCACTAAAATAGCAAAAAGAAATTTTAATAGTTACATGAATCACTATGACTTACAGTAAAAGATTAAGCTTCATGAAATATGAGGAAGAAAAATTGGAGGAATGAATACACTTCATAGGAAGCTTAAATAATGTATTTGAATTTGACTCTCCTATAGCGGAAAAAAACCTACAAATAATAGTGACAGAAATAAAAGTTTTGTTTACTAAAGAACCAAATGTAATGAATTCAACCATTCCAACAACGTTATGAGTTGTGGACTGAGAGGTGCAAGAGTAGTAATGTCGCATTGCAATTGAAATCAATTTTCTTTTTTTATTCTTTCTTCTTTTGGTGCCTTGGAATTAAGTGTTTGGTTTTAAATGTGTGAATGAAAATTGAAGAGTTGTGACTTTTGTGAAAAGTTGTGGCTTTTGTGAAAAGTTATGACTTTTATGAAGAGTTCTGACTTTTCTAAAGAGTTGTAACTTTTCCGTATGGTTGTGACTTTTAAGAAGAGTTAAATAAGAATCATGATATGTGAGTTGGCTGTTGTAAACAGGCTCAACATTTATGAAGAGCGGCAAGAGTGGTAAAACAATGAACGGGATAAACAAATGTTGAAGGTTGAAGCAACGTTCCTATTGCAGAAGAGAAGGGCAGTTTTGGAAATAAATAAATAAAAAGAGAACCCTTGTTTTTGGTGGCGCCACGTCACCGGGTTGAGGGTTCTTTTATATATATATATATATGATGTTTTTTTATTGTTATCAATCGAACAATTTCCCCCAACAACATACTCCAATTAGAAACAACATATCATATTGGCAAAGGTTCTATATATCATGATGTGTCAGGATGCAAGTACGGCTTTGAAAGTGCTAAACAAGAAGGTCAATTACTTGCTTAGGCGTGTACACGTCATGGAAGGGTCTATCACTACCTTCCAAGCAGATATGCACAAATTGAAAAAAGAAGTGCCCCGTCATTACAGAGACCCTTTTTTGGTTAAGGAGATTGTAGCCGCCCATAATCCTCTGTATTGATAAATCAGTTATAAAATTGATTGTTATGCATGGATCTACTGTTAGCTTGAACGCTGATTTCAAACATTGATTGAGCTCTTTAACATCATTTTATCTTGAGAAAAGAACATGGAGTTGGGTAAGACTCCAATGGTGAGGACTTGGTGAAATTAGTAAAAGGATTTGAGCTATAGATAGGACAATCCGATTAATTTTCCATTTAATGATATGACATAAGGATAGTCTATCTACTCAAGCAATTTTTGGTGTTTTATTGTTAAGGGTCTTGGAGTTCGAGAAAATCAAAGGGATATATGTTTGATAGTTCTAGAGAATTTCGAACTTAGACTAGATCAAAATGTTTCAATTGATTTAGTTGTGATTAATCTTTACTTATTGAGTCGAAACCCCACCGTGATATTAGTTGACTGATTCAAAAGTTTAATGTTGTTAGTGACAGTCCTTTTAGGAGTCTTTTATATTTTCAGTTAACTAGCTCTAGGAGTCCTAATTAGTTGATGTTAGTTAGTTAGCAAGTCATGAGTTAGTGCTAAACTAGTGCCCTATTTTTTCTCTAGGTTTGTTTCTTTCTAAGTTCTATTTAAAGACTTGTAGCGTTGTCTTCGGAAGTAATAGAAAAAGATCAAGTTTCTCTTTGTTAAATCTTATTCGAGTAGTCGTTCATATCTTTTGCCAACATTCTTGGTATCAGAGCTTTACTCCAGGTTAAGATCCATCATTTTCTCAAGCAAAAATTGGTATAGTATGAGAGAAAAATAGTGAAATGTTGTAATATTTTTTCCCCAGAGAAATCAGACAATTTCCATGGTAGGAAATGAGACAGCAACTTCGTCGCAACCCCTAATTCCAATTTTCAGAGGGGAAAATTATCAGTTCTAGAGCCTAAAAATAAAGACTCTTTTCAAATATCAAGAACTATGGGATGTAGTTGAGACTGAAATTTCAGAAGGGAATGCAAACCTATTGAGAGAACATCGGAAGAGAGACTCAAAAGCTCTATTCACGATCGAGCAGGCTCTTGATGATGAAGCTTTTTCTCGCATATCAGCAGTTGAGACTTTCAAACAAGCATGGGAGATCCTGAAGCAAGAGTACTTGGGAGATGATAAGGTAATTACTGTTAAATTACAACTCTCCGAAGTGATTTTGAAACATTATTCATGAATGAAAATGAATCTGTGCAAGGATATTTGTTTGGAACATCTGCTATTGTTAATAGGATGAGGTCCTATGGTGAGAAAATTGATAATCAAATTGTTGTGTCTAAAGTGTTGAGAAGTTTAACCACCAAATCGAGCATCTTGTTACTGCAATTGAGGAATCTAAGGACCTATCTACCTATTATTTTGATGAATTAATGAGTTCCTTGCTAGCCGATGAAGATAGGCTAAATAGGTCCCGTGAGAAAGTTCAAGAGATGACATTCTAGGTTAAGGAGGAGTTTGGCTACAAGGGTAAAGCAAAAAACTCAGGTGGACATGGTAGAGGCAATTTCCGTGGTCGAGGACATGGTGGTAGCAGCAGAGGTAGAAACCAAGTTGGTAAATTTCGTCAGTACAAGAGCAATATTCAATGCCGATACTATAAGAAATTTTTTCACAAAGAAGTTGACTGTTGGACGAAGCAAAAAGATAAGCAGAAGGAAGCCAATTTCACTCAAAATATGGAAGAAGAAAGTAAGTTGTTTATGGATAGTTCCCAAATAACTGAAAGTGTGAATGTTCTATGGTTCATTGATATCGGATGCTCAAATCACATTTAAAGTTCGAAGTCTCTATTCAGATATCTTGATGAGTCCTAGAAAAGTGAGGTGCGACTAGGAGATGACAAACAAGTGCACGTTGAAGGTAAAGGTACAGTTGAGATAAAACTGTCCAAGGTAATGTGAAGTTTTTATATGACGTGAAATATGTCCCTACTTTGGCTCATAACCTATTAAGTGTTGGCCAATTGATGATCAATGGCTACTCAGTAGTTTTTTATGATAATGCATGTGACATTAAGGACAAAAAATCTGAATGCATGATAGCTTGTGTGCTTATGACTCAAAACAAAATGTTTCCTCTTGATATTTCAAATGTTGGTAATACTGCCTTAGTTGTTAAAGGGAAAAATGAGACTAATTTGTGGCACTTACGTTATGGACATTTGAATGTTAATGGGTTGAAACTTTGGGTTCAAAAAGACATGGTTATTGGATTGCCAAAAATCAATGAACTTGACCTGTGTGAAGGATGTATCTATGGGAAGCAAACTAGGAAATCATTTCCAGTGGGAAAATCATGGAGGGCTATAACTTGTCTTGAACTTGTGCATGCTGATTTGTGCGGGCCAATGAAAATAGAATCCCTTGATGAAAGTCGATATTTTTTTTATGTTTACTGATGATTACAGTCACTTTAGTTGAGTTTATTTCTTAAAATTCAAATCTGAAACCTTTGAGAATTTCAAGAAATTTAAGGCATTTGTAGAGAATCAAAGTGGCAACAAGATAAAATCACTCCGCACTGATAGAGGTGGTGAATTCTTATCTAATGATTTTAATTTAATCTGTGATGAGAATGGAATTCGCAGGAACTTACATCACCATATACACAAGAACAAAATGGTGTGGCCGAGCAGAAGAATAGGATGGTGGTGGAAATGGCTTGAAGTTCACTGAAAGCAAAGGGTCTGCTAGATTATTTTTGGGGAGAAGTTGTTGCTACTATTGTATATCTTTTGAATATCTCACCAACAAAGGTGGTTTGGAATACAATACCTCTTGAAGCTTGGAATGGTAAGAAGCCTCAGGTAAGCCACTTAAGAATCTTGTAGCATATGCTTTGGTTAATTTTCACTCTAAGCTTGATGAGAAATCTATAAAATGCATTTTTGTTGGCTATAGTCTTCAATCCAAAGCAGATTGTTTATATAATCCGATAAGTGGAAAAGTGATCATAAGTAGAAATGTTGTGTTTAATAAGGATGTAAGTTGGAACTTTGATTCTGGGAACATGATATCCAGTATCCAATTGCTATATACTGATGAAGAACCTGTAGTAGATTCTGGAAATTCACCCAATTCTTCTCCTGTAAGTTCATCTGTCAGCTCATCAATTGCACTATCAACAACTGTTGCACCTGATGAGTCTTCAGTTGAGCCAATTCCACTAAGAAGATCAATAAGGGAAAAGAAACATAATACTTCCTGTCAATTTTCTTTTCTTGTTTCAGATCCTGTTTGTTATGAAGAAGCAGTAGAACAATCTGAATGGAAGAATGCTATGATTGAAGAGATGCAAGCAATTGAAAGAAACTCCATATGGGATTAGTTGATGCACCTGAAGGAAAGAATGTAATAGGGCTCAAATGAGTGTTTTGAACAAAGTACAATGCTGATGGGAGCATTCAAAAGCACAAAGCTCAACTCGTGACTAAAGGATATTCACAACAACAAGGTGTAGATTTTGACAAAACTTTTTCTCCTATTGCTCGATTTGAAACAGTGAGAGTTATTTTGGCTTTGGCTGCGCAATTGTACTTGCCCGTGTATCAATTTGATGTGAAGTTTGCTTTCTTGAATGTCGATTTAGAAGAGGAGGTTTATGTTTCACAACCTCAAGGCTTTATGATTACTGGCAATGAGAATAAAGTTTACAGGTTAAGAAAAGTTCTTTACGGGCTAAAGCAAGCTCCACGTGCATGGTATAGCAAAATTGACTCATTCTTTCAAGGTAGAGGATTTAGAAGAATTGACAACGAGCCCACTTTGTACTTGAAGAAACAAGGTACTGATGAATTTTTGTTAGTCTGTCTCTATGTTAATGACATGATTTATATTGGTTCCTCAAAGTCTTTAGTTAATGATTTCAAGTCCAGTATGATGAGAAACTTTGAGATGTCTGACTTGGGCTTACTGAAATATTTCTTGAGGCTTGAGGTGAACTAAGATAAAGATGGAATTTTTATTTCTCAAAAGAAATATGCAGAGGATCTTTTGAAAAAGTTCTGTATGGTGAACAACTACACCAATGAATATCAATGAAAAGTTGCAGCGTGCAGATGGAACTGAGAAAGCAAGTCCTAAATTATTTAGAATTTTAGTTAGTGGCTTGAATTATCTAACACACACTAGAACTGACAATGCCTTTTCTGTTAGTGTTTTGTCTAGATTTTTGCAAAGTCCCACAAAGCAACATTTTGGTGTTGTGAAGCAAGTTCTTCGTTATGTTGTTGGAACAACAGACTTTGGTATCTGGTATTCTAAAGCACCAAATTTCAGATTGATTGGCTTTACTGACAGTGATTATGCAAGTTGCTTGGATGACCGAAAGAGCACTTTCGAAAGTTGTTTCAGCTTTGGTTCTGGAGTTGTGACATGGAGTTCAAAGAAGCAGGAGACAATAGCTTTGTCGACATCTGAGACAGAGTATACAACAACAAATTTAGCAGCACGATAAGCTTTATGGCTCCGGAAACTACTTGAAGATTTTAGTTACGAGCAAAATGAGTTTAGTGAGATCTTTTTTTCTGATAGAAAATTAGCAAATGCTATGGATAAGAATCGTTTTTGTCATGGGAGAACTAAGCACATTGATGTGCAATATCACTTTATCCGGACATTAGTGGCGGATGGAAGAATAGTGCTGAAATTCTGCGGCACAAATGAGCAAGCATCATATATTTTTATGAAGTTTCTTCCTCAAGCTAAGCATGAATATTTCAGGTTGCAGTTGGGAGTGTGTGATTTTGAATCAGGGGGAAGTGTTAGCTGACTGATTCAAAATTTAATGTTGTTAGTGGCAGTACTTTTAGGAGTCCTTTATGTTTCTAGTTAACTAGCTGTAGGAGTCCAAATTATTTGATGTTAGTTAGTTAGCAAGTCATGGGTTAGTGCTAAATTAGTGCCCTAGTTTTTCTCTAGGTTTGTTTCTTTCCAAGTTCTATTTGAAGACTTGTAGAGTTGTCTTCTGAAGTAATAGAAAGGAAGATCAAGTTTCTCTCTGTTAATATCTTATTCGAGTAGTCGTTCATATCTTTTGCCAACACGTACTACATCCATGCAGACCACCAAATACTTGATACTTGATATTTTTAGTTGTCCCTTAATTCCCACATTATATATATATAGAGAGAGAGACTATAGACCAAACTCTATCCATGTATCAATTGATTTAGTTGTGATAAATCTTTACTTATTGAGTTGAAACCCCACCGTGATACACACCCTAGTCATTTCCAAATTTAGTAGATCGTATTTGTGTTGATTCCTTGCTTTTGATATTTGATATTGATAATTTCTAGTTGTTCCTTTAATTCCCACATTATATGTATATATGTGTATGTATATATATATATATATATATATATAAGAGTGATCATAACTATCGATTATTATTGTTCGACCCCACCTCTAAAGTTGGGTATTGTTTTGCAAATGACCGCCTAAGACTTAAAAATTGGACATAATTGAGCGTTCATCATGTGTTTAAGATTTTACATGAGTTCATCCATGGTGTGTGTATCCATGTCACCGGCCTCTTAGATGGCCTAAGCTTTGCTTTCCAATACTTAGGTAGTACACTAAGTAATTTGTGACATGCTTTCCCATTAGGGACAATCTCTGCAAGTGCATATATTTCATTAATGATAGACGCGAATCTGGTAGGAATCTCTCGAATAGTGTCTTCATCTTTCATCTCGAATAGCTTATATTGTCGATTCAAGAGGTCAATTTTTATTTATTAACATGATAGGTGCCTTGATGGGTTGTTTGCAGAGTGTTCCTGATTTACTTAGCAGTAGAGCGAAATGAGATTTGATTGTACTCATCAAGTGGGAAAATGTAAGAATTATTAATTATTTCTTACTTATAGTCCAAGTTTACTTGCAGCCCAAGTAATATCATAAATAATATTTAATGAATAATAGATCTCGTCCGTACATTGGTTATTTGATGGACGTACCAGATTAAGTCTTAACCTCTATAAATTGGTCATCCTTCCACCTATTAGGGTTACCACATATTCTCTACAATAATTACATCGCTGACGGTTGTGGTAACGTAAGGCTAGGGCAAGGAGGTAGAAACCAATTTATGACTAACGCTTCCGCATTTCTCTATGATGATGTCTTCCGCATCAGATATGTGTCCCTAACGATCTCTATGTAAGATTATCGTGTTCAAAATCCTGATATTATGTATTAAAGTATTTAATCTCACATGTGACATCTGAGCCTGGATTGTTTGAACAAATAATCTTACGTATATATGAAAATAATTATCATGTAACGGAATTAAAAAATTGACACAACAATGTCAACATTACCGTCTCTCAAGCTTTTAATTTGTACGTGGAAAAATACTACTAGTTAATAATTGAGATTGGAATTGCAACTACTAAAAGTTGTTACTCATAATATAGACGTTAGCTTTGGAGTTGTTCTAATTAACAGAGAAGAACATGAGCACTCTAAACAAATCATGGGCATGATGCCACGCCACCATGTGATGATTACATATACTATTTACTTCTACCTGCTAATAAAAATAATAATCTAATGGGTGGTAGAAATTCCGGTGTTCTTGACTATTAATTAAAAGTGTTTGGACTCTTAAGTTAATGAAATCTTGTTAGCAAAGTTTAATTTGCACAAATTCTAAAATCTTAATCTTCTCATAATGTAATGATTATATTTGTTTTTAGATTGTGCAATAAATTAAAGTGATTGTTATACTAAGCAATAAATAATATGTGTATAGTTAGTGCAATATAGTTTGTTAGTCACCAACTAGAGAAATTAACGCCTACACATATAATATTTATGATCACTTGACATGTGTGGATTAATACAATTCATTATTTATTAGCATATTCAGTATTACAAGAGAGACTGAGTTTGGTTTTTCAACCTGATGCATGTACTATGTTTCTATAGTTTGTTAATCATCAAAGTAGCCAAACTAAAATGTATAAAATTATTCACATGCACAAAATTTTATGAGATTATGTACGCATTTGTATTTATATAGCTTGTTAGTCACTAAAGTGGCCAAACTAGATAAATTAGCGTCTACACATATAATATTTATGATCACTTGATGCATGTATTATGTTTCTATAGTTTGTTAGTCATCAAAGTGGCCAAACTAAAATGTTTAAAATTATTCACATGCACAAAATTTTATGAGATTATATATGCATGTGTATTCATATAACTTGTTAGTCACCAAAGTGACCAAACTAGTATGGTTAAGAAAAATATGCACTCATAAAATTGTCATTTATCTATGAAGGTTAATTAAATGCCTATATAAAAAATAACTAGATAAATTGACTTTCACTATTGCTAGAACTTAAGAATTTACCCAAAGGTGAATCTATCATTCTACGAATAGTGAAAATTATGAGGTATATTAATATTTTAGTCAAACATATATTGTATATCCAAAGATATCGTTTATGTTTGGTAAAAAATATTCAATTACCTATCAAAAATAAAAATGACATTTAAATTATGATAATGTGTCGTAGTATCTACCCAAAGGAGAATTACGATATATTTTTATTGTTTTACTGAATTCACATTATTTTCTGATTTGTGAGCATGTATATCTATTTTGCAGTTATTCCTCTTCATTCGCATGCTTCTTCTGTTACTGTGTTCAATGGATTGAACTTCTCTGAATGGCATGGACAAGTCCAGTTCCACTTATGTGTGATGGATCTTGACTTGGCTTTGCTGAATGACAAACCCACTGCCATTACTGATAAGAGCAGTAAGGATGAGAAGTCTTTTCATAAATCATGGGAGCTCTCTAACAAATTAAGCCTTATGTTTATGTGAATGACTATTGCTAACAACATTAAGAGTACTATTCCACAAACAGAAAGTGTCAAGGAATACTTGAAGTTTGTGGAAGAACATTTTTCGTTCTGCTGACAAGTCTCTGGCTGGTACACTAATGGCTGAACTCACGACCATGAAATTTGATGGGTCGCGCAGTATGCAAAATCATATCATCGAGATGACTAACTTTGCAATAAGACTTTTGTACCTTGGGGATGAAAGGGCACGACACCTTCTTGGTTCAGTTTATTCTGAACTCATTGCCTCTTGAGTATGTACCATTCCAAATTAACTATAACACTATTAAGATAAGTGAGATGTTAGTAAATTGTCCAGTATGCTTACTCAAGCAGAGTCAATACTTGAGAAATAAAAAGGTCATTCCATTAACCTCATGGGTCAAGGACTTAAAGTGAAGGTCAACAAGTTTAAGAGGAAGAAAACACCTGCTAAAGCTCCACATGATGCTTATAAGAAACTCAATGCTGATGCTTGTCGTTTCTATAGAAAGGAAGGACACTATCGCTAAATGAAAGTTTTGCTTAGTTGTGACATAAACGTTTGGGTCATGTGTCCAAAGAACGATTAGAAAGATTAGTAAAGAATGAAATTCTTCCGAATTTGAATTTTGCTGATCTTGATATATGTTTGGATTGCATTAAAGGAAAGCAGCTTCTTGAAATTATACACACTGATATTTGCAAACCCTTTCATGTTCCATCTTTTGATGGAGAAAAATATTTTATCACCTTTATTGATGATATTTCACATTATGAATTTATCTATTTGTTGAAAGAAAAATCTCAAGCAGCAGATTCTCTTAAAGTGTACTTTAAAGAGGTTGAAAGACAATTAGATAAGAAAGTGAAAATCATTAGGTCAGATAGAGTTGGTGAATATTACGGAAAGTATAATAAATCAGGAGAATGTCCACGTCCATTTACAAAATTCTTCAAAGAGCATGGCATATGTGCACAATATACTATGCCATGAAGACCTCAACAAAATGGTGTTGCAGAAAGGCGTAATCGAACACTTATGGATATGGTTAGGAGTATGATGAGTAATTCCTCATTACCCAACTCATTGTGGATATATGCTATTAAAACCGTTGTATATTTATTGAACAGGATTCCTCGTAAGGCAGTTCCAAAGACCTCTTTTGAACCGTGGACTGGAAGGAAGCCTAGTTTAAGACACCTGCATGTTTGGGGTTATCAAGCGAAAGCTAGAGTTTATAATCCACATGATAAAAAAATTAGATTCTCGAATGGTAAGTGGTTACTTTATTGGTTATCCAGAGAAATCTAAAGGGTATAGGTTTTACTGTTCAAATCATAGTTCGAGAATCGTTGAAATCGATAATGCAAAATTCATTGAGAATGGTGAAGTTAGTAGGAGTGTTGAACGACAAAGTGTGGAAATTAATGAGGTAAGGGTAAATATTCCATTACCCTTGAATGTACCTACTTCCACACCAATAACAAATATTGTTCCTCTTGTTGAAGAACATTTTAACAATGTTGAACAATATTTCGGTGAAACATTTCAAGAAAGAACTAACTCACAAGTATCTGACGCAAATGAACCACAAACAGTGCCATTAAGAAAATCTCAAAGAGAAAGAAAAAAAATCGGCCGTTTCAGATGATTATGTTATTTATTTATAAGGGTTAGATTTTGACATTGGAATTAATAAATATCCGATTTCATTTTCACAAGCCATAGAAATTACTGAGTCAGATAAATGGATTGATGCCATGAATGAAGAGTTATAATTCATGGAATACAACAAAGTCTGGGATCTCGTTCAATTACCAGAAAGTTTTAAAAGAATCGGGTGTAGATGTGTCTTCAAGACCAAATACGATTCTAATGGTAATATTGAACGATATAAAGTCAGACGTGTTGCCAAGGGATACACTCAAAAATGAGGCATTGATTATAAAGAAACCTTTTCATCGGTCGCAAAGAAAGACTCGTTAAGAATTGTTTTGGCTTTGGTAGATCATTATGATTTAAAGTTACATCAAATGGATGTGAAAACTACCTTTCTTAATGGAGACCTCGAATGAGGATGTTTATATGGACCAACCAGAGGGTTTCAAAATTAAAGAAAAAGATCAAATGGTGTGTAAGCTAAAGAAGACAATATATGAACTCAAACAAGCCTCACGACAATGGTATATAAAGTTTAATGATACTATAACATCTTTTGGATTTAAGGAGATTACTGTTGATCGATGTATATATCAAAAGATCATTGGGAGTGAGTTTATATTTTTAGTCATGTATGTTGATGACAATTTACTTACTGCTAATGATTTAGGCATAATTGCGTGAGACGAATGACTTTCTCTCTATGAATTTTGAAATGAAAGATATGGGTGAGATATCCTATGTGATAGGGATAGAAATATTCGGTGATAGATCACAAGAATTATTGAGGCTGTCTCAAAAAAGGCTATATCGAAAGAGATCTAGAGATATTTAACATGAACAATTGTTCAACAAGAATAGTTCCTATTAAAAAAAAGGGGATAAATTTAATCTCATGCAATGCCCAAAGAATGATGTAGAACGAAAATAAATGGAAACAATTCCTTAGCTTCTATTTTTGGAAGTTTGATGTATGTTCAAACTTGCACAAGATTAGATATTAGTTTTGCGGTTGGAAAGATAGAAAGATATCAAAGTAATCTTGATATTGATCAATGAAAAACCACAAAGAAAGTTTGTGGCATGTTATGAAGCCACAATTCATGCATTATGGTTGCAGAACTTCATTTTAGGACTTAGGGTTGTCGACACCATTACCAAGCCGCTGAAAATTTATTGTGATATTACTGCACCAATACTCTTCTCCAAGAACGATAAGTACTCCAAAGGTGCCAAACATATGAAATTAAAGTACTTTACTATCAAGGAAAAAAGTTCAGAAACAAAGAGTGTTACTTGAGAATATTAGAACTGATCTCATGATTGCAGATCTGTTAACAAAAGGCTTACAACCAAAGACATTTAAAGAACATTTTCAAAGAATGGGTCTTGGTTGTACTTATGATTGATACATTTATGATGTTTTTACACTGTGAGCTCTATTATGTGTTTCTGATAGACATTAATGAATTTCTTGTTTCTCATAATAGTGTATACATTATTGTTTTGAGATATTACAAGATAAGTCTTTATGAGACATTATTGTGGACCGTAATGTTATATGTTTTTATAGCTTATGAACCTAGTATGATAAGTTGCTAATATAGTAGTATATGGAAGGAAGTATGTAGCTTAAAATTTATGTACAACCGTCATAACTCACATTAGTAATTTATTATATTGTGGCATGTATGATGGACATTATTGTCACGCCCCGAGCCTATATCCTGGACGTGGCCGGCACTCGAAGATCATTGCTGGCCTCAAGCGAACCCTTGGCCTGGCCCACTAACTCGGCGGAAGACTATATGCATATTTATAAAGATCAATAGCACACTACTCAACTTAACTAATGAAATAACTTAGAATGTTTAATAGTCAACATTCAACTTGGCCAAAATGGCAACTCAAGTCTTAACATATGAAATGAAAAGTAAAGACAATTGAATTCACTAACTGACTGTCTGACTATCTATGAAGTCTCTAAACAACTGAGATGGATGTCAGGACAGGCCCGCGACATCCTAATAAACTAATACTAAAATTGAAAGCAATGTGAAGGAGTCATCTGGAATGCAAAAAGGCTCACCAACAAACTCTAAATTGCTCACTGGACCAACAGACTCTAACCGAGAACCATCACTTAAGAACTATAGTGATAATACAATGCTTTACCTCACGCTGCCGAGGTCCATCCTATACCTTGCCGTGATACAGGGAGCTAACTCACTAAGTGGATCCACTAGTCTATGCAAAAAGGATTCATCTAAAAAGTATGACTCTTTTCTACCCATGATGGCTACATGGTTTATGGAGACTTGAGTTAATATGAACTCGCATCCCCATATCGGTGCTCAATACTACTCCCAACAATACTTAGTTCTTTATGTTTAAAAACATACCTCTTCTGTGATTTGAGATTAGTGCTCAAGAACTTAGCTCAAAGGCCATCTCGGAAATCTCAGTTTCCCTGCTTGCTTCATTTAGAAAGCTATTTCTCTTTTCTGAAAACTAGCCCGAAGGCTCTTTGAAAATCTCAGTTTCCGTTCTTATTTAAATGTGAATTTTTTAAAAATCTTTTTGGGAATACTTAGTCCCCATATACTTTTGAAGAAATGAACTTCAATCTCTACTCTTTACTCTTTACTCAACTTGAACTGTAAGTCTTAAAACAAAGTTAAAAGCATTTGCAAAAGACTTCTTGAAAAGACTCGAAGAACTTCCTAAACTTGGCTCTAACTTTCCTTGAATTTGAATTTATGGATTCAAGGTTATGATTCATGTTTTTGGATGATTTCTAGATGTTTAGAAGTCATTTAGAGTAGTTAGAATCAATAGGATGTGTTAATACACTTTAGAAAGGCTTAAATGGACTGAATGACAAAAACTAGGTGAAAAACGACGATTTGGGCGCATACCGTGCGCGCCGCGCCAGCCCCAACTTATTAGAGCTATAATCTGGCGCACTGCTGGCGCGCCGCCGCAGCCTTCCTGGCAATATGGGGGCGCGTCGCGCCACCTGTTCCTTAGGCAAAAATCTGTTGAACTTTTGGTCTCGTTTTCTAATCCTAAATCGTTTTAATTCGATTATTTTTCTCAAATTCACTTTAGATTCATGTACCCAAATCATATACACAAAATCTAACCCAACAACTTAAAGAAACAACACTTAATCATCAAGAAACTCCTTAATCTTAACTCATGTTCAAGAACGAAATCAATTCAAGAACAACTATCAAGAACATCAAATTCTCAATCTATTTAGGACGAAAATACGCTGAATTAAACATGCTTGACGCGTGGGTGAACTAACCCAATGCTATGTGATCTCATGTACCTCTTAAGGATCAAACCCATGGAGAAAATCTGCTACAACACGCAAGGATCTCGACGGACGCTTGATCCTCTCCTCATTTCTCCTCTTTTTTTTTCTTGAACTCTCAACTAAAATCCTAGGCTAATTTTAGGATTATAAAACTGAACCGAATAGGATTAGACCCTAAAATATTACTAAAAATGAATTAAATCTGATTGGGTAAGGAAAAGACCAAAATACCCCTCACTATTTTCGGCTAACTTTCCTTAACTTGACAGCCTAACTTCAAAATGCCATATCTCACTCATCCGAACTTGAAACTTAGCAAACTCGGTGGTGTTGAAAAGATAATTCAAAGATATTTCCTAAGGTACCTGGTAGCACATATAACACATCCTGAGCTAGGAGTTATGGTCATTTGAAGTTGACCCAAAACTCATACTTAACTTAACTTGCAAAATTTCAGATTTTGCTATTTCCAATTTAGTTCTTTTTCGAACTCAAGGTGCTACATCTAGTGAACTTAACACTTAAATTTTTTTAATTTCTCGGTAAAATCCTACTCACAACGAAGGATGGTTCAAGTCTTAGCTCAAAAAGTTTCTGGGTGTTACAATTATAGAAGATATTTCTTATATGCGCAACTAAAGTTTATGAAATATTAATGTTATATGATTATTGGGTCAAGTGGGAGAATGTAAGAATTATTAATTATTTCTTACTTATGGCCCAAGTTTACTTGCAGCCCAAGTAATACCATAAATAATATTTAATGAATAATAGATCTCGTCCGTACATTGGTTACTTGATGGATGTACTAGATTAAGTCTTAACCTCTATAAATTGGTCATCCTTCCACCTATTAGGGTTACCATATATTCTCTACAATAATTCCTTTGCTGACAGTTGTGGTAACGTAAGGCTAGGGCAAGGAGGTAGAAACTAATTTACGACTAACACTTTCGTTTTTCTCTGTGATGATGTCTTCCGCATCAGGTATATGCCTCTAACGATCTCTATGTAAGATTATTGTGTTCAAGATTCTGATATTATGTATTAAAGTATTTAATCTTACATTTGTATCATGGTTCAGTTTATTATTGGATAGCCTAGACTTATTGTAGAACTGAATTTGGTTCTCAAACATTAAGTCTCATTATCAAAATACTTTAGTCGAGCCGTCAATATTTCTTAAATCAACAACAAGATCATATGATCTGATCTACATAATGTTTGATCTTGCGAAAGTTATCTATTTGCATTTACGGGTATTGTCATATTATCATATTCTATAAGGTAGTCAAATATTGATATTTGTTTCAAATCAAGCAAAGACACTATCAAATTTTAAAGCATGTGACTCAAACACATCAAGAGCTGTGTGATTTTAATTTGAAAAGAATATTCAAGTAATATTGTAGACATACTACTTGCAAATTTCAACTGAAAGAAGAATATATTAACGAAGACCACGATAAAGTTAATTTCAGCAAAATACTTTTTCAGACACAATCTTCAATGCAATTGTGAAAATATTTTTTCTTAAAATATGATGGTTTGGCGGAATAGCTCACTGAGGATCGGTGATCTCAACATTTGAGAAGTTTTTATATAAGGGGAAAATTAATTGTCTTTGAGATATCAAGTAATGATTTTATTAAGGGGAATAAAGAAGGCATCACACCTTTTCTTTCTTTGATAAGGTTTTGTCCCACTTGATTTTCTTTAGAAAATTTTTAACGAGGTAGCAAACAATCCGTACTAAAGGATATGTGTATTCTTTTTTTTATTAATGAAATTTATTTTCACAAGGTTTTTTCTTAGTAAAATTTTAAGGAGGCACACCATCTCTGGACGTCCAACGGAAAGTGTTACAAATATCATTTTTATGAATGTCAACAAAATGAATCTCTCCATCTTCCCACTAACACTTGACCATTAAAAATAGAGGCACACGTGCTCTTATTATAAACAATTGAATATATTTAGGAGAATAAAAGAAAACTCTCATTTTTTGTGTCTGTACATTTTCTTGGTTATAATATTAGTTAGGGGCGTACATGATCTTGGTTCGGGTTTTTTAAATATCAAATTAAATTATTTGTGTAAAAGAATTTTAAATTTATAAATCAAATCAAACTAATAAAACTCGATTTTTTTTTGGTTTTTCAACCTTGGGTTGGTTTGGATTTTTCAACTACCAAATCAAACCATTGTGTCGGATTTTTAAATCAAACCAAACTAATAAAACCTCAGATTTTTGGATTTTTCCGGTAAAGTATGCACACAAACATATAATTAACTTGTGCTCAAAATATTTCTTTAGTCCAACCAAAATACAATTATCTAAGGTGTTTCTTAAGAAAATAACACAAAATATGAGATGAGTGATGACACTACAATATTCAATAAAAAATAATAACGAAATCATCATATAAAATAAATATTGCAAAGTCATAATTAAAATGATCATAATTTAAAAGTACGAAATCATGCTAAAATAAGTCTAATAAGTATTAGTTACATGATTAAATATTAAAGAAAAATTAAAATTAGATTATGTATTTTAAATGTCTAAACCAATGTAAAACTAAAGAACAAATATTCAACCATTTTTGTCATTCTTAGTGTTGAATTAATTTATTTTGTTAGCATAGCATTGATTTGATTTCGAATTGAGCTTTATTAGAGTTACTAATATATATGAACTACAACCTTTATTGGACCATTCATAATTCTAAGTCTCAAAAAACTTGAAAAAAAATATGTTAAAAGATAAAAATTATGAAAACGAAAACGTATAAGTAATATTTAGAAATTACATCAAAGTAAATACTTTTATGTATAAAATAAATTTTAAAAAATATATATATAATGTCGGGTTGGTTTGGTCTCGAGTTGATATTTTTTAGTTAAAACCAAACCAAGCCAAGTATAGTCGGGTTAATTTTTCCAATACCAAACCAAGTAAAATCAAACCATTAATCGATATTTTTTTTCAATTTAACTCAATTTATGATTTAATTCGATTTTGTATGCTCCTAATATTAGTCTTTTAGCTTAGTTGTATAACATATTAGAGGGAACATTGTTATTCACGGAAAAGTGAGATAAATGGTGATAGAAAAAAGGAATAGGCATTTTGGCAAAGAGAGTGAATATAGAAAAATAAGGAAAAACAAGGATTGGATAGTTTATTAATGGGAAAAGAAATACTAATTGAGTTTATGGATAAATGTCTAGAGAGGATTAGCAAGATTCCATACAGCTGCATCAGCTTCGCCGCATGAGTGATGCACATGTTTCATCCTCTCTACCGAATTGCATACTCCGCTGCATGACCAATCAAATGATGCCACACACATATTCCCTCCTTTTGCCTTCCATTCACAATCTGGAAGAGTCCCACAACACATTGAACGTTCATCCACATGTTCCACTTCCAGCCCAATTAACCACGATCCCAATGAAACATCTTCATTTGCATATCTATGTAATATACCCCTGATATTTTCATCATAAATGTACAATCATGTTAAAATTTGTTATCTTATTCGTTATTCGATCTAAGGTTGCATTTAAGAAACGTACGAGTTCATGGAGATGTAAGCAGCAAGGTCTCTTGAGATGGCATATATTTGACCTGTCGCATGCCTGAAATACTTGTTCCCTTCTTCTCCGAATTTCAAATACTCCGGCTCATGATACTTTAATCCTCTGCAAAAATAATATTTCGACCCTGAAGGAAATAAATTCCGATTTTGTTTTAAGGAACAAATTGAAGACGGACTAGACTCACTTTTGGGAAAGAACTGGCCCTGACTTCATGCACCCAATATAGACTCGTGGTTTTAATTTGTATTTTGCTAATGTACCAGCAAGCATACCTGCAAAAGTTTTAGTTAATTACATAAGTTATGTATGCATAAATTAGTTATGATGGTTTGAAGGCTAAATTAGGTACCCAAGTTGAGATGGACATCATCATCCACTTTAACGTAGAAGTCCGCCTCCCAAATGGAGACAACTTTAGAGAAATATAATCTCGTCTTGGTGGACAGCTCATGATAACCCTCGATGTGGTCAAGTCGAAGGAAATCTTTGTACTGAGCCTCCTCGCTATCAATGGCACGATCCAAAACTCCTCCTTGTGTAGCACTATGTCCTATCACAAACCGTATCACTATCCCCTTCTCTTTCTCTAATTTCCGTAGTTTATCTCCTGCATTACGAATATAGATGGATCAAAATCATCTATACAATTCAAACTAATTATAACAACAAGCAACACCTTTAGGCATCCATGTTTCTCTTAGAGAATCGCGTCTTTTTCTGCTGCTGAATGCCGTATTTATTCCAATCACCATAAATGCTTTATTTGGAATGCTCTGATTTGATGCTCTGTTTTCCTTTGTATGTTGGGTGACTTTTTGCCTTGTCCTTGCTATAGCTAGTTCCATCTCCAATGTAGATATACTTTTATCAAGTGATCTGTTACAAAAAATATACGCAAATATGAATGGTATTTGAGTCATGCACTGGATTAAAATGTGTGATCGCCTCATTTAAAAGTTAAAGTTGTTAAAGACAGCATACTATTAATTATTTTGATACATTATCAAGAATGTGCTTACTTAATAGCTTGATGGGTTTTCATGACTTCCCCCATGATGTATCCGGAATTGCTTTCCGCTAATTTCTGCCAAAATATATGAAAAATGAAGTGAAAATCATTCATAACAGCACGGAAAGTTGAATTTTCAAACAACAATAAGTAGTTGTTTCAAAATTGAACTTACACGCTTGTGATCACATTCGCGTGAAATGGTGCTAAGCTTTTCATGATTAGACATGGTGGGGATCACGAGGTCGGTGTTTATTTCAGAATCAGGTTGAGTCCATTTCCGGCTAGCAAAGATAGTTCCTGCCAGAAAGCTAGCAAGGCATAGCAGCATTATGGTTTTCCCAGAGACTGGCAGCTTCCCTGATCTCATTTTTTAATTTGTCAGACACAGAGACGATGGCCACGACTAGGCCGCCACTGTTTAGATTCTTTTGGCCGGCAGCACCCTCTTGTTTGCTTCTTTTTGCAATATTCTTCACAAAGAACAACATTTAATATCATTTTTTTTATATAAAATGATAATGACTTCAAAATTTAGCTGAAAGATTTGTAAATGCAATTCCATAAATAATGGAAGTGAAACATGTCATGCTGAATTGCATGGAATGTCAAGGACTAATAGTAACAATCACTTTCGAGGAACGGTGTTTGGCCTGAACCAAACTAAGAAATAAATTATTTTTCGTAATAATTTCACAGCGTGAAGAACAAAAATGGAAACACTGGACAGAAACTCTGTATCAAAAGTAAATCAATCATGTTAGGCACATTTGGTCAAAAATAAAAACTTATTAATCAGAAGATATTAATACTACTTCCTGAAATGAATTGGAAATTCATTTATCATGTGCAATGTCATAAAAAAGATTACCTCATTTGGAATACAAACAAGTGGAATACAATATATATATAACGATATTCATTTTCAGCTAAAAGACATCGTTCGATTTGGGTACACTATTTTTTCACAAATGTGCATTTTTGTTACAGTAATAGAACAGATCATAGTACCTGCTAGGACATGATAATTGAAGTGACAATTGCGATATGAAATATGTGTGTCATTTTAAAGAAACTTCCCTTCCTATTAGATGAAAAAGTCCAGCTGCAAGCCAGGCAGTTTAGTCATGTAACTGTCATGTTCCAACTAACTAAAAGGCACCTTTTTCTTAGTACTTGATTTATTTTTGTATATGAACATCCTCCTAAAGATCGATGCAATTAAATTTGACAAGATTGGCCTAAATATCAGCTCTTTGGACGCCCCAGTTTTTTCATAATGTTGGATAGACAAATGGATTTAGGAGAATTTATTGTTTGTCAAATATTTTGAAATTAAGAAGACAAATTTCCTCCATTAAACTTTTGATCTAATAACCAAAGAAGAAAGCATCGTTTTTGTTTTGACCCTATAATAAAGATCCTTCACTTTTAAGAAATTATATAAAAAATTTATGGGTAATATTTTTGTTCGAATTAAAAAAAATTGGGCATGTGAGATGCTTTAAGATGGTTCTTGAAAAGAAAGATCGTCCCACAATTGTGCAAAAACATTTTGCTAAAACCTTTGCCTAGCGAATGATGGTGGAACCGATAATGAATGGTGCTTTTTTTTTTTGAATCTTTTTGTTTTTAATCTTGTGTTCTTAATTTCTAGAAGTTATGTTATGCAAATCTTATCTTGGGTGTGGCTAAGCTTTGATTCTATGCTTAGTGAGTGTTTTGCTTGAGGACAAGCAATAATTCAAGTTTGGGGAGTTTAATGAGTTGGTAATTTACCGATTCATTTGATTCAAGTTCATAAATTATTGTCGTGTTTTAATTCTAATTGAAGGGTTTTTAGGTCCTAGTTCTCTTGGATGCATGCATTCCTTGGAAAAAGTAAGTTTTATGGATTCGAAGCCAAAAAGCACCGAAGCACATCGGCGATGGAACTGGTGTCTCGCAGAAGCAAACAGGTGTCTCGATGGTAAACACCGACTTGAATGGAGCAATGTTGCCTCAGGTGTACCTTATAGAACTGAAGGTTGATGCGAGAGGCAACTAGTACTCCACTTTCTTTGATCGGTGTCTTTCCGGTCTAGCGCAAGTTTGAAAAATGGAAGCTGAAGCGTAAAAATACAATTTTCTAAAATAGTGTTTCCGTTTGAATGTTCCAAGGATATAATAGGGATTATCCTTGGGATTTGTGCTATTTTGTACCCTTATCTTCTCCCCAATTAGGGCAATAGAGATATGTAGAGAGGAATATATAGAAAATATAGAATAGAGAAAAGTAGTAGGAACTTTCTAGTTTGTAAAGGAGAAACCTCATATTTGTATCAATCCAAGCTTGGAATTCAAGTTTTGCTTACCAAATTAGGAGCTTTCCTTTGTGGGTATTGTCTCTATTTCATCTTTTATGAGTATCTAAGCCCATATCTACGAAGGTGGGGGATTGCTGATAGGGGTGTAAAACCCGAATGGGTATTGATTAATTGACTCTAATATTGATTGTATTTCAAGGATATTGTTGCCTTGAAGTTTTAATCTAAAATAAGTTGTTGCAAACATTGATTGAGCTCTCTAATGCCATTTGAACTCGGAAAGCCTAATGGAGTTGGGTAAGACTCAATAGTGAGGACTTGATAAAATTTACTCTATGGATTTGAGCTAGGGATGGAATAATCTGAGTGGTTTTACATTTAATGATATGAGCTAGGAATAGTTTACCTACTCAAGCCATGTGTGATGTTGTATTTGAATGGGTCTTGGAATTTGGGAGAATTCAAGGGATATACACTTGATAGTTCAGGAGAATATCGAGTGTAGCCTAGACCAAATTTTATCCATCTATGAATCGATGTTGCTCGGGTAATCTTTGCCTATTCGAGTTGAAACTCCTTTCGCTATGCACATGCCCCTAGTCTTTTCCAACACGCTCAGATCTTATTTGTGTTAATTCCTTGTTTTGTTGCATAATCTTATTGAAATCGTAGTTGTTAGATAAAACCCCTTGATACGCCCAAATTACACCTTTCAAAAGAAGTATAAAGTGATCGTTGTCTAAATAAGGAACCTAACGAAGGTTAGGGTTGATCCAACGAGGAATAAGGTTCAAACTTAGTTTAATTATTACTATTCATGCTCTTAGTCGTATTATTTCCATAAAACGGGGTTTTGCATAGAAAGTAATGATGGTAATTATTGCAAGTAGCAAGTAACAAAGTAACAATTTCACTTGGTTTAAACCAATAAAAGAAGAAACTAGGGTTTTGTGTTCCCCACGAATCCTTAACTAAGTAAATCATGGTATTAGTAACCTTGTATTGTGTGTCACATACAAGATCGGTAAGTCATTTATCACCTAAATGATTTGTTGCATAAGTAGATGAATTTTGCCACGCAACATGGTTAGTCTAAAGGTGTATGGTTTACTAACCATTATCTTTGATCCCAAATTAGTTATCCGTAGGTAATTTCAAGCGATTAGATGAGGGTCGACAACCTCAAGTCCCTATTGTATAATTTATTTTCCCATTCATTACCCCCTTGGTCAGACAAGTAGGAATAAGACAAGTTCTAGAGTCTGTTAAAAAGCAATCAAAACGAAGGAAAGAACAATGCATGCACATCATTCAACAATTACTATTTATTAGGTGTACTTCATTAATTATTCATGATTCTCACAATTCTAGTTGTGCATTTAACTACTCATAATTGTATGATCACAATTCATAGTAATTCAGTTGGAATAAATCATAAACATACAATATGAATATTGATAATCCAGAATCTTGAATTTTTTGTAAAGTCAAAAATCAAAGATCGATGCATAGTTAAAATCCTCCTCAAACTCATAATGTGCATATCATAATTAATAAAATTGTCACGTTCCGAGGTTACCCCTTGACGTAAACACGGGACCTAGGATCAGGAGTGACCCCAAGCTAACCCTAAGCTGGCATATCATAAGCATACTTAAACAGATACTGTGCGGAAGCTAAAAACATGAGATAACCTAAATGATGGGGAATACTCAATCTAATTCTGAATATATATACAGAATAAGAGTTTAAGATACTGAACTATAACTCAAATACTAAGGCTGAATCTGTCTATGTCTGAAATAAGCCTCTAACTGACTAGAGATGCCGGGACATGTCCCCAACTAACTCTAGTAAAACTGAAATGAAAATAAAAGACTAAAATATAAAGAACATGTCTATCATCCACGAAGAATGAGGACTCACCACTAATACTGCTGAATACGGATCGGGGACCTATCTACACATGAGCTGAATGCTGAAGATCTGAACCTACATCACGAAAAGATGTAGCGCAAAGTATGCATCATTACTCGAAAGGTAGTACGATATTGAGCACGCAGGATAGGATAAAACTAAACAAACATATAACTGAAAAAATCATACTAAGCAATGATATAATCTAAACATGATGATTATACTAAAACATATTGAACATGAACTAAACTGGATGCAATGACCAAGTACAAAACATGTTGAAACAGAATACTAAAATGTAACTGGGCACCTGGTCAAATGCATTAGAATCTAATTGTGGGAGCTACTATTTATCGACAAAAAATCACATGAGCTAAAGATGGAGTCTGATGTATACGCCACATCGAGAGGACCCAATATGCCTTGCTAAGGGTATAGAGGCATGACAGGCGTGATCACTAAATATAATGCCCACATAGGGGACTTACAACCTACGGGGGCACGTAGTTCTAGAACTGTGAGGGTAACTGACCCTAGTCCAACTCGCTGTTAAGCCTAATCCTAACTAGAAATGTGTACAATACAACATAACTGAACTATACTGAATAGCTCGATATTGTGACATGCTAACTGAAAATGCAACATTAAATACTGATAATGAAACATTTGAAACTGAGGCATGTATATCTGTTTATGTGTCCTAGCTGGTGTCATTAATGAACTAAACGAATCTACACAACTAGGGTTCTGAATTTAATGCAAGGAACTAAGCAACAGTGTTACAACAACATGAAAATCTGATTAGGAATATTCTAACAACTAAATCACAATAATTTCTAACGTTCAAGAAACCCTAGGTCTAGATAATATGAAGGGAATCAAGAATCTGACTGAATTATAGGGACCTAGTGGAAGAATTGAATCCATTAGTGAAATCCCACATACCTGGTGATGAATTCCACAGAGAAATCTTTTGATTTCAGGGCTAGAGCTGAGGAAAACTTGGGGCATTCTTGGAGAGGGTTTGGTCGATTGTTTCTCTTCTTTTTCTCTAGTTTGATCAACTTTTGGAGAATGAATTGACTAGGGTAAGTTCTGATTAAGTTACTTGGCTTAAACTAACTAATACGACGTAGTTGAAGGGTTAAATGACGTAGTTTAGGTGTCCAACGCATAGGAGAAAAGACCAAATGACCCCTGACTTAAAACCTGATTGCGCCAACGGCGGGCCTGACCGATGGACCATCGATTGACCTACGGTCCATCCTGGTCAGCCGTCGTTTGGCGTCTGGGATCGGATCGTGAGGGGTCTGAACCACGGCCTGGACTACAGACCGTGGTCTGACCTACGGTTTGTAGGTCAGATTCATCTGATATTTTTTGTGTAACTAGGAAGGGGGTTGCAGGTGGCCAACCACGGACCCCACCTACAGTCCGTGGGTCCCCCTTCGGTCCATAGATGGTCTCCGTTGGTGGTGCCTTCAACTTCAGAAAATCTGCATTCTGGTCTTTCTAGTACACGGGGTGTTACATTATCTACCCCTTGGGAACATTTGTCCTCGAATGAAGTCTAAACTAGCTGGATATGGAAGGAAAGAACTGCAATCCCTACCACTAAGTATAAAAATTGATTTATGACTGAACTGAGTTCTAAGGTCATGCAAATATGTTTAAAATGCAAGAATAATTGAAAGAACATGTTACTAAGACTGAATTCATACAATAGTAAACTGAGAGACTAGAGAGGAACTATTACCTCAAACTGGAATGGAATCGGAAGGAAAGATATGGGGATACTTGGCCTTCATCGCTGCTTCTGCTTCCCAAGTAGCTCCCTCTACGGACTGACTCCTCCACAAAACCCTAACTGAAGCGACATCATTTTTTCTCAACCTTCGAACCTGACGATCAGGAATTTCAACTGACACCTCTTTATAAGTGAGACTATCCTTCACAACCACACTTTCTAATGGCACTATAGATGCTGGATCACCCACACACTTCTTCAACAAGGAAATGTGAAAGACTGGATGGAGTGCTGCTAGTTTGGCTGTCAACTCTAATTCATAAGCCACTTTACCAACCCTTTTCAAGATCCTATAAGGTACTACATATCCAGGGTTGAGCTTCCCTTTCTTGCCAAATCTCATCACCCCTTTCATAGGTGACACTTTTAGGAAAACCCAATCATCGATTTGGAACTCCAAGTCCCTTCTCCTTACATCTGCATACGTCTTCTGGCGACTCGGGGATGTCTTAAGTCTATCTCTGATGATCTGAACTTTTTCCATAGCCTTATGAACTGAATCTGGCCCTATCTAGGCTGCTTCACCTACTTCAAACCAACCAACTGGAGATCTGTATTTGCGCCCATACAATGCCTCATAAGGTGTCATCTGAATACTGGAATAGTAGTTATTATTGTAGGCGAACTCAATAAGACGAAGGTGATCATCCCAACTAACCTTGAAGCCGATCCCACAAGCTCTCAACATGTCCTCTAAGGTCTCAATGGTACGTTCTACCTGACCATCCGTCTGTGGATGAAATGATGTTCTGAGATTAACTTGGGTACCAAGACCTTTCTGAAACAATTTCCAGAAATGAGAGGTAAACTGAGGACCTTTATTTGAGATGATAGACAAAGAAAACCCATGCAACCTGAGTACCTCATTAATGTAAAGCTTGGAGTAGTCCTCCACCGAATCTGTAGTCTGGACAACCAAGAAGTGATCGGACTTAGTAACTCGGTCTACTACCACCCAAATGGAGTCATGCTGTCTGTGAGTACGAGGTAAATCCATAATGAAATTTATGATTATCACTTCCCACTTCCATGTAGGAATGTTAATCTCTTGAGTCATACCTCTGGGTTTCTGTTGTTCTACCTTCATTTGTTGACAATTAGGGCATTTTGCCACAAAATCTGCTATATCCCTCTTCATGCCATTCCACCAAAAGACTTCCCGCAGATCAAGGTACATCTTGGTGGCACCTCGATGGATCGAATACCTGGAGTTATGGGCTTCTGTAAGGATCTGTTGTCTCAACTCACCCACCTTAGGAACACATAAACGACCCTGGTAACGAAGCACACCATCTCATCCTTGGGAGAAAAACCACAACTTTCTGCTGATGAACAACATGTCCAAATACTGCTTGAACACCCTGTTTATCATATCCATGAAAGCTGCAGGAGCAATCATTGGTCCAAAAGACATAACTACATATTCATAATGACCATACCGAGTGCTGAAGGCTATTTTCGGGATGTCACTATCTCTGACTTTAAGCTGATGATAACTATATCTGAGGTTTATCTTCGAAAAATGACTAGCACCCTGAAGTTGGTCGAACAAGTCATCAATCCTAGAGGTAAGGTACTTATTCTTGATTGTGACTTTGTTGAACTGTCGATAGTCAATGCACATCCTAAGAGAACCATCTTTCTTTTTCACAAACAACACTGGTGCACCCCATGGGGAAATACTGGGTCTGATGAAGCCCTTATATATAAGGTCTTTCAACTGCTCTATCAATTCCTTAAGCTCAGTTGGAGACATTCTGTAAAGATGAATATAAATAGGCTGGGTATCTGGAAGGAGATCAATTCAGAAGTCGATTTCCCTTTCAGGAGGAACTCCGTGAAGATCTTTTGGAAACACTTCTAGAAACTCATTTACTACTGGAACCGCCTCAAGAGTTGGGGTTTCGGAGCTTGAATCCTTAACCCGAACTAGATGATAGAGATACCCTTTAGAGATCATCTTTATGGCCTTAAGGTAAGAGATAAATCGACCCATAGGCACTAAGCTACTACCGTTCTATTCTAAGATTTGCTCGTTTGAAAACTGGAAGCGAACGGTCCTTCTACAATTGACTGAACAAGAATGTAACCAATCCATGTCTAGAATGACATCAAAGTCTACCTTTTCTAACTCTACAAGATCTGCTGAGGTGACTTTTCGAGGGACTGTGACAGGGAAATTTATGTATACCCATCTAGCTATACCTGGGTCACCAACTGAAGTAGAGAATAAGAAGGGTTCTGAAAGAGTTTCTGGACTGACTGAAGTTCACTACTATATATGGAGTTACAAAGGAAAGAGTAGCCCCTGGATCTAACAAAGCATAAACATCTAAGTGAAAGACTTGTAACGTACCAATGACCACATCAGGAGAATCTTCCTGGTCCTAGGGAGCCTGGAGAGCATACAACCTGTTCTGGCGCTGACCCCGACCTGTACCAGATGAAGCATCCTGCTGAGTTGGGCGACCTGCTGGTGCTGCTGAAGCCGTAGGCTGAGCCCTATAAGTTTTACCTCATTTTCCTTGTTTAAAAAAGGGAAATATCTCAACCTGTGACCAGACTGACCATATCCAAAGCATCCTTTCTTGCCTGCAAGACACTCCCCCGGGTGATTCTTACCACACTTTGGACAAGTTGGGTAGGTTCTGTTACCTGAAATACTCCCCTGAGACTTAGAGCCTGATGCCCTACTTTTCTGATCTTGTTGAAACCTGGGGATGGAGCACTAGCTGATGAAGGTTCTGGAGCTGATGACCTTTGCGGAAACTACGAGCGATTTTTACCACCCGATTTTTGCTGAGAGTACTCATAGCTTCCTATTCTAAACTTTTTGTTGTCCTTAGGTATTTCTCTAAGCTTATCTCCTTCAACCTGGTGGGCATGAGTTATGAGCCTAGATATATTCATATCCTCCAATAACATAGCATTTCTGCACTCTGTCTTCAACAAGTTAGATACCCCAAATATGAACTTACTCATTTGTGCCCTGGGATTGGCAACCATATTTGGAGCATACCTGAAGAGATGGGTGAACTTAAGCCCGTAATCTTGGACTGACATCGAACCGTGTCTCAAATTCATAAACTCCTGAGACTTAGCCTCTCTCAACTCTCTTGGGAAGAACCTGTCTAGAAAAGCTCCGGTAAAACATTCTCAAGTCACAAGAGCTGCATTTTCACCCCTGTTTTTCCTTCCACTGCGTGAACCATACATGAGCCACATCCTCAAGATGGTAGGACTCCATCTCTACCCTATCATTTCCATTCACCTACATCACTCCAAAGATTTCTTAACCTCGTCAATGAAGCTCTAGGGGCCTTCACCAACTTGTGACACTAGAAACTCAGACGGATTCATCCTAACAAAATGAAGGACCCTAGCAACCACTGATCCACCACTAGTGTAACATCTCGTAACTAGTAAGAACTAGAAGGAAGTTTAAAATATGGAAATAATTATTTTTGAAAAGTATAAGGAAATCTGGAAAATTTTATGTAAGTTAAAGTGAAATTTTGGTCAACTTCAAATGACTATAACTCCTAGCTCACGATAACTTAGATGTATTTCCAGATATGATTGGAAAGATTTTGGAACGATCTTTCCAACGCTGCCAAGATTTCACAAATTCGAGTTTGTATGAGTGAGATACACCCTTTGGAAATTGGGCTATTTGAATAAGGAAATGACCAATTTGGATTTTTTTTTAAGGGTATTTCAGCTTTTTCCTTATCCAATTACTTAAATTCGTTTTAGTGAATTAATTAAGGGTCTAAACTGAACCTTGTCAGTTTTATGCTTTTGGAAAAGAGTTAGGGTTTTAGAGAAGAGGAAAGAAAATGATAAAATAAAAGGAGAAGCAAGGAAATCGTCAAGTTCATCGAGTTTAGCTTGTGGATTTCGTCGGGGGTGATCCCTACAAGGTATGTGAGTTTCTCATAGCGTTAAGTTCGTTCACCCATGCGCCAAACATGTTTAGTTCAGTGAAATTCATCCTAAAAGTGTTTGAAAGTTGATGTTCTTGACATGAATTCTTGAATTTGAATATTGTTCTTGAATTGGGATGAATTGAGAAGTTTATGAGTTCGTTACTTCGCATTATAGAGTCGTTTCGAGTTAGGTTCTTAAGTACTTTTGCTGGGTATCTGTATCAAAAAGTAATTTGAGAAAAAGAACCGAGTTTGGGTGAATTGGGGCTGGAAGACGAAAAAGAAATTTCGTCAGACAAAATCAGATGGTGGCCGCGCGTCGCGCGCCTAGTGCCCAGATTTGAAGAATCAGCTTCGCGTCGCGCGCCAAACACGAGGTGTTCTGCCTCAAAAGACGTTTTTGAAACCAAAATTTAATTATGCCTCCGCACCACGGACCCACCTTTAAATCTTGATTTTCGGTCTTTTCTCATGTTTAGCTATCTAAAATCATTCCTAAACAACATGAGATCTTTCCAATTACAAATCTTAATCCTTTAATCCATAATTCAATTCAAGGATCAGTTAAGAGTCAAGTCAAGAGCAGTTAAGATCAAAGTCAAGGGTCAAGTAAGAGAAGTTCATTTTAAGTTTTCATAAGTCTTTTGCAAACGTTTTAACTTTGTTTTAAGACTTAAGGTTTGAGTTCAGTAAAGAGTAAACCTTGAAGTTCATTTCTTCAAAAGTATATGGGGACTATGTATTCCCAAAGAGTTTAAAATGTTTTCACATTTAAACAAGAAAGGAAACCTTGATTTCCAAAGAGCCTTCGGGCGAGTTTTCAGAAAAGAGTAAATGCTTTCATAATTAAGCAATAGGGGAAACCTTGATTTCCAAGGTAGCCTTTGAACTAAATTTTTAAGCACTAATCTCAAATCACAGAAGAAGTATGTTTTCAAACATAAGAGCTAATATTATATTTTTTGGAGTAGTATTGAGCACCTATATGGGGATGCGAGTTTACATTAACTCAAGTCTCCATAAATCATGTTGCCATCTTAGGTAGAAAAGGGTCATACTTTTTAGATGAATCCTTTTCGTATAGATTAGTGGATCCACTTAGTAGTTCAAATCCTATACCACGGCAAGTTATAGGATGGCCCGGGCAGCGTGGGGCTAATAACGCTCTAGCATCACTATAGTTCTTAAGTGTTTGTTGTCGATTAGAGAAACTCCCACAACAGTAATTGAATGGTTCCTCAAGGGGTTCTGCTTAGTATGGATAGGGGTATGGAACTTCATTAATGCATTGCACAAGTAGACTTTGAGAGGGATCATGATATGTTTTTTTATGATTTTATGATTATTAGTTGACAACATGTTTTAAATAGTTTTCTTTTTCTTTATATTGCACTTGTTTTAAATTGCTTTATAATGAAATGAGTTCAGTTAAGTATTCATGAGTTAAGAGGTGCCAAGGTAAGTGTTTCTTTCAGATTCTCTTTCTAGCCTATGTTGTTTTAGCATTCCAACTCTCATACTCGTATATTCAATGTACTGATTCCAGTTGGCCTGCATCATTTTATAATGCAAACACAGGTAACTAGGATCGACATTCGGGTGCATCGTTGATCAAATGAGCTGTTCAGAGTCTGTTGGTGAGCCTCCTTGCATTCCGAAAGATCCATTTCATTGTTTTCTTGTTTAGTTCATTAGGATGTTGTGGGGTTTGACCCAACATCCATCTCAGTTGTTATTAGAGGCTTCATAGACAGTCAGATGTTTGTTTGTTAGTCTTTTCATTGTCGTTATTCCTTTTTGAGACTTGAGTTTGCCTTAATGGCTAGTTGAATGTTTCTTTATAACATTCCAGTTTATTATATGAACTTATGTTTGTTGAGTTTAAGTCTTCACTGAGTTAAGTAAGCTAGGCCAAGGGTTCGCTTGGGGCAGCAATGGTCTTCGAGTGCCGGCCACTTCCAGAGCGTAGGCTCGGGGCGTGACAAACTTGGTATCAGAGCCCAGAGTTCAAGAGCCCTAGGGAGTCTACGAAGTCGTGGATGTAGAGTCCTAGTTTTCGGTGTTAAGCGCGCCACATCTATAATTAGGAGGCTGCAACATTTAGGAAATTTCTCACTTCTTTCACACTCATTTCGTGTGTTAGAATTTGATCTCTAAAAGGTTTCCCTCTAATTCGTGCCTGTGCGTGTTTCAGATAATCATTCCTCCACTAAGAGAAGTCAGAGGTCGTCCAGCTAGGAGAAATGTTCAGGACCAGGAGTTACCTAATGCACCTGAAGTACAACCTCAAGGGGAAGTGAACCATGCTGAATTCCGTGAGACTATCCGGATGTTAAGCCAAATTACGACTCATCAAGTTGGACAGAGAAGTAATCAACAGGAAGTGGCTGATACTTCAGGAATCCTTGAGTTTTTAGGGATGAATCCACCAATCTTCATAGGTTCAACTGCCACATAGGATCCAGAGAACTTTGTTGAAGTACTTCAGAATTTTTTTGAGATATTGCATATTGTTGATGTTGAGAGGGTGGAACTAGCTGCATACCAACTGAAGGGTATTGCTAGAGTCTAGTTCTACCAATGGAAAAAGAATAGGGCTGATGATGCGCCAATAGTGAGTTGGGTTGTGTTTGAGAGTGCTCTCATGGGACGTTTCTTTCCCCGTGAGTTACGAGAGGCAAAGATAAGAGAGCTTCTCATCCTTAATCCGAAGTTTATGAGTGTTCATGAGTACAGTCTGAAGTTCGCACAACTTTCCCGCTATGCTCAGGAGATGGTTTCTGACATGAGGAACATAATAAGTTTATTGGTTGCTGGGTTGTCTCGTCAGTCAAGAAAGGAAGGCAAGAGAGCTATGATGATAGGGTATACGGACCTAGCAAGGTTTATGATCCATGTACAACAAGTTGAGGAGGATAAGCTGAAGGATAGAGAAGAGTTTAAGAATAAGACGGCTAAGACATCAGTGAATGACAAAGCTAAGCCTTCCTATTCTCAAGGTAGTATGGCGTAAAGGGGTAGTAATCCTCCTGCAAGCACTAAGTGTGGTAGTAATCACTCAGGTAATGGTCGTGAGGGCTCCACTAGTAGTTTCAAGTGTGGTCAGAACGGTCATTTTATAAGGGAGTGTCCTGAGAACATGCAAGGTAATGGTAATAGGGGCAATAGAGCCCAGCTTTCCTCAGTTACTCCACCAGACAGAGTTGCACCTCGAGGAGCTACTTTAGGTTCTAGCGGAGGAACAAACTGCTTATATGCTAACAACATTCACCAAGAGTAAGAGAACTCTCCAGATGTTGTCACTGGTATGATCAAAGTCTTTACTTTTGATGTTTATGCTTTGCTAGACCCATGAGCAAGTTTATCTTTTGTAACCCTTTATGTTGCAAATAAGTTTGATGTTATTCCTGAGAAACTTTGTGAACCCTTTTGTGTTTCTACACCTGTTGGAGAGTCTATTCTAGTTGAGCGAGTTTATCGTGAATGTGTCATTTCCATCAATCACAAAGACACCATGGCTGATTTAGTTGAGTTAGAGATGGTAGATTTTGATGTCATTCTAGGTATGGACGGGCTTTATGCCTGTTATGCCTCAGTTGATTGTAGAACTCGAGTAGTCAAGTTTCAGTTTACAAATGATCAAGTCTTAGAGTGGAAAAGCAGTTCAGCAGCGCCTAAGGGTCGTTTTGTTTCGTACCTTAAGGCAAGTAAGTTAGTTTCTAAGAGGCGTGTCTATCATTTAGTCCGAGTTAATGACTCAAGTGTTGAGGTACCTCTCATTCAGTCAGTTTCAGTAGTAAAAGTTTTCTAGAAGTATTTCCTGATGATATTCCAGGAGTCCCTCCTGAGAGATAGATAGACTTCGGTATAGATATTCTTCCAGATACTCGTCCTATCTCTATTCCACCATACAAAATGGCACCAACAGAGTTGAAAAGGTTGAAAGAGCAGTTAAGGATCTATTAGATAAGAGCTTTATTCGACCAAGTGTCTCATCTTGGGGCTCTCCGGTCTTGTTTGTGAGAAATAAAGATGGTTCCCTTAGGATGTGTATAGGTTACTGTAGTGGAACAATGTTACCATCAAGAATAAGTATCCTCTTTCGAGAATTGATGATCTTTTCGATCAGCTTCAGGGTGCTTCCTGTTTCTCAAAAATTGACCTCAGATCAGGCTATCATCAGTTAAGAGTAAGGGAATGTGACATTCCAAAGAAAGCTTTCAGAACCAGATATAGTCATTATTAGTTTTTGGTGATGTCCTTTGGTTTGACTAATGCACCCGCAACGTTCATGGACCTTATGAATAGAGTTTTTAAACCTTATTTAGATATGTGTGTAATCTTCCTCATTGATGACATACTAATGTTTTCAAGGAATGAAGTACATCATGCTATTCATCTCAGAGTAGCTTTCTAGACTTTAAAGGATAGAGAGTTGTATGCCAAGTTCTCTAAGTGTGAGTTTTGGCTTGAATCTGTGGCATTCCTAGGCCACATTGTGTTTGGAGAGGGAATTAGAGTTGATACTCAAAAAATAGAGGTAGTGCATAATTGGCCTAAACCCACATCTCCAACTGATATTAGGAGTTTCTTGGGTTTGGCTGACTATTATAGAAGGTTCGTCAAAGGGTTCTCGCTATTTTGTCTCCTTTGACCAAGTTGACTCAGAAGACAGTGAAGTGCCAATGGTCTGAAGCTTGTGAGAAAAGCTTTGAGGAATTAAGAAAGAGGTTGACTAATGCCCTAAATTTAACCTTACTAGAAGGTACTCAAGGTTTTGTGGTGTACTGTAATGCATCTAGAGTTGGTTTGGGTTTTGTTTTAATGCAGAATGGCCAAGTTATAGCTTATGCCTCTAGACAGTTGAAAGTTCACGAGAAGAACTATGCAACCCATGACTTAGAGTTGGCTGTTGTTGTATTTGCTTTGAAAAGATGGAGCCATTATCTTTATGGTGTTCATGTGGATGTGTTCACCGATTACAAGAGTCTTCAGTATGTGTTCACTCAGAAAGAGCTTAATCTCAGCTAAAAAAGGTTGTCTATGGGTAGTACCGCCCATTTTAAGAAAGGTAAGAAAGAGTAAGCACAAGAGGTGCATAAAGTTGCACGATTAGGAGTTCGATTAATAGATTCCACAGAAGGGGGACTAGTGGTGATGAATGGGTCTGAATCATCATTAATGCCAGAAATAAAAGCCGAGAAAGACCAAGACCCTATCTTTCTTGAATTTAAGGCAAATGTTCATAAGCAAAAAGCAATGGCTTTTGAACAAGGGGGAGATGGTGTATTGAGATATCAAGGTAGGTTGTGTGTACCAATGGTAGATGATTGAGTTACTTGAAAGTTTCACCCAAGAAGGGTGTTATGAGATTTGATAAGAAGGGGAAGCTCAGTCCCCGGTATATTGGTCCTTACCGAATACCCAAGAGGATTGGCAATGTACCTTATGAGTTAGAGCTACCACCAGAGTTAGCAGCAGCCCATCCGTTGTTCCACATCTCCATGTTGAAGAAGTGCATGGGAGATACTTCACTTATCATATCAACTGAGGATATTGGTATCAAGGATAGCTTATCTTATGAGGATGTTTCGATTCAGATTCTAAATTGCTACGTTCGCAAGTTGAGGACTAAGGATGTAGCATCAAGTCAAAGTTCTGTGGAGGAATCAGTTTGTAAAGAAGCTACTTGAGAAGCTAAAGAGGATAGGAAGAAGAGATACCCACCTCTCTTTGAAGCCGGATAAGTTCCAAATTAAGGTACTAATCCTTTTCTTGGCATTGATATTAAGTTGGCATGCCGATAGTGCATGGTGCTTGTTGGGTGTTTAAACTGTATGTTTGATGTCACACCCTTAGCTTAGTAAGATTAATCTCATTCGAGGACGAATTTTCCCAAGGGAGAGATATTGTAACATCTCGCAACTAGAAATAACTAGAAGGAAGTTTAAAATCTGGAAATAGTTATTTTTGAAAAGTATAAGGAAATCTGGAAAATTTTAAGTAAGTTAAAGTGAGTTTTTGGTCAAATTCAAATGACCATAACTCCGAGCTAAGAATGAGTTATATGTATTTCCAGATATGATTGGAAAGTTTTTGGAATGATCTTTCCAACGCCGCCAAGATTTTGTGAATCCGAGTTCGTATGAGTGAGATACACCCTTTGGAAGTTGGGCTGTTCGAATAAGGAAATGCCCAATCCGGATTTTTTTGAAGTGTATTTCAGTCTTTTCCTTATACAATTAATTAAATTCGTTTTAGTGAATTAATTAAGGGTCTAAACTGAATCTTGTCAGTTTTACGCTTTTGGAAAAGAGTTAGGGTTTTAGAGAAGAGGAAAGAAGAGGAGAAAAGAGAAGGAGAAGCAAGGAAATCATCAAGTTCATCGAGTTTAGCTTGTGGATTTCGTCGGGGCTGATCCCTACAAGGTATGTGAGTCTCTCATAACGTTGGGTTTGTTCACCCACCCGCCAAACATGTTTAGTTCAGTGAATTCGTCCTAAAAGAGTTTGAAAGTCGATGTTCTTGACATGAATTCTTGAATTTGAATGTTGTTCTTGAATTGGGATGGATTTAGAAGTGTCTGAGTTCGTTACGTCGCATTATAGAGTCATTTCGAGTTAGGTTCTTAAGTACTTTTAATGGGTATCTGTATCAAAAAGTAATTTGATAAAAAGAACCGAGTTTGGGTGAATTGGGACTGGAAGATGAAGAATAAATTTTGTCGGTCGAAATCAGAGAGTGGCCGCGCGTCGCGCGCCTATTGCCTAGATTTGAAGTTTCAGCTTCGCATCGTGGAGCTGACACGAGGTGTTCTGCTCAAAAGACATTTTCAAAACAAAAATTTAAATTTGCCTCCGCGTCGCGGACCTGCCTTTAAATCTTGACTTTCGGTATTTTCTCATGTTTAGCTATCTAAAATCATTCTTAAACAACATGAGATCTTTCCAATCACAAATCTTAGTCCTTGAATCCATAATTCAATTCAAGGATCAGTTAAGAGTCAAGTCAAGAGAAGTGAAGAGTCAAGTAAGAGAAGTTCATTTCAAGTTTTCAAAAGTCTTTTGCAAACGTTTTAACTTTGTTTTAAGACTTAAGTTTTGAGTTCAGTAAAGAGTAAACCTTGAAGTTCATTTCTTCAAAAGTATATGGGGACTACGTATTCCCAATGAGTTTAAAATGTTTTCACATTTAAACAAGAAAGGAAACCTTGATTTCCAAAGAGCCTTCGGGCAAGTCTTCAGAAAAGAGTAAATGCTTTCATAATTAAGCAAGAGGGGAAACTTTGATTTCCAAGATAGCCTTTGAGCTAAGTTTTTTAGCACTAATCTCAAATCACATAAGAAGTATGTTTTTAAACAGAAGAGCTAATATTGTATTTTTGGGAGTAGTATTGATCACCGATATGGGGATGCGAGTTTACATTAATTCAAGTCTCCATAAACCATGTAGCCATCATGGGTAGAAAAGGGTCATACTTTTTAGATGAATCCTTTTCGTATAAACTAGTGGATCCACTTAGTAGTTCAGGTCCTATACCACGGCAAGGTATAGGATGGCCCGGGCAGCATGGGGCTAATAACGTTGTGTCATCACTATAATTCTTAAGTGTTAGTTGTCGGTTAGAGAAACTCCCACAGTAGTAATTGAATGGTTCCTCAAGGGGTTCTCCTTAGTATGGATGGGGGTATGTGACTTCATTCATGCATTGCACAAGTAGACTTTGAGAGAGATCATGATATGATTTTTTATGATTTTATGATTATTAGTTGACAACATGTTTTAAATAGTTTTCTTTTTCTTTATATTGCACTTGTTTTAAATTACTTTACAGCGAAATGAGTTCAGTTAAGTATTCATGAGTTGAGAAGTGCCAAGGTAAGTGTTTCTTTCAGATTCTCTTTCTAGCCTATGTTGTTTTAGCATTCCCACTCGCATACTCGTACATTAAATGTACTGATGCCAATTGGCCTACATCGTCTTATGATGCAGACACATGTAACTAGGATCGGCATTCCGACGCATCGTTGATCCAGTGAGCTATTAAGAGTCTGTTGGTGAGCCTTCTTGCATTCCGGAGGATCCATTTCATTGTTTTCTAGTTTAGTTCATTCGGATGTTGTGGGGTTTGACCCAGCATCCATCTCAGTTGTTATTAGAGGCTTCATAGACAGTCAGATGTTAGTTCTTTAGTCTTTTCATTGTCATTTTTCCATGTTGAGACTTGAGTTTGCCTTAATGGCTAGTTGAATATTCCTTTATAACATTCCAATTTATTATATGAACTTATATTTGTTGAGTTTAAGTCTTTCGCTGAGTTAAGTAAGCCAGGCCAAGTGTTCGCTTGAGGCCAGCAATGGACTTCGAGTGCCGGCCACATCCAGGGTGTAGGCTCAGGGAGTGACAACTAGTATTGGAAGGGACTGGTACCTGCTGATTGTTCTGGTTGGCTCCACTCTGAGCTAAAAGGTGAATAGCATTCCATACCTCTATATTTAAAACCTCGTGGTCTTGGACTGGAGGAATTGCGTTCCCGCTATGGGCATTAGCATTCCTTGTGTATTCTCTACGAGGAGCCATAATCTGAGATGCATAACGTCGAGTTAGAAAGAAGATCATACCCACGCACGATAAGAATAACAGGAAAGTGAAGTTTTTCGAAAGACACTTCATAGCCTCCCCCTCAGAGGTATGGCGCTCTTCACACTCATGAAAGTGACTCTACTTAGTGCGACTTTTCAGACAACCTATGAATCTTAAACCTAAGGCTCTGATAACAAGTTTGTCACGCCCCGAGGCTACCCCCTTGACGTAAACACGGGACCTAGAACCATGAGTGACCCCAAGCTAACCCTGAGTTGGCATATCATAAGCATACTTAAAACAGATATTGTGTGGAAGCTAAAAACATGAGATAAACTGAATGATGGGTAATACTCAATCTAAGTCTGAATATATATAAAAATATCGAATAAGAGTTCAAGATACTGAACTATAACTCAAATACTAAGGCTAAATCTGTCTATCTCTGAAATAAGCCTCTAACTGAGTAGAGATGCTGGGACATGTCCCCAACTAACTCTAGTAAAACTAAAATATAAAGAACATGTATATCGTCCACGAAGAATGAGGACTCACCACTGATACTGCTAAATACGGATTGGGAACCGATCTACACGTGAGCTGAATATTGAGGACTTAAACCTACATCACGAAAAGATGTAGCACAGAGTATGCGTTAGTACTTGAAAGGTACTGAGCATGCAGGATATGATAAAGCTGAAAAAACATATAACTGAAGAAAGCATACTGATCAATGATATAATCTAAACATGATGAATATACTAAAACATACCGAACATGAACTAAACTGGATGCAATGACCAAGTACAAAACATGCTGAAACTGAATACTGAAATGTAGCTGGGCATGTGGTCAAATGCACTAGAATATGACTGTGGAAGCTACTATTTACCTACATAAAACCACATGAGCTAAATGTGGAGTCCGATGTATACACCTCATTGAGAGGACCCAATAAACCTTGCCAAGGGTATAGAGGCATGAATCGCGTGATCACTAAATATAATGCCCACAGAGGGGACTTTCAACCTATGGGGGCATGTAGTTCTGGGACTGTGAGGGTGACTGACCCTAGTCCAACTCGGTGTTAAGCCTACTCCCAACTGGAAATGTGTACAATACAACATAACTGAACTATACTGAATAGCTCGATATTCTGTCATGCTAACTGAAAATGCAACATTAAATACTGATAATGAAACATTTGAAACTGAGGCATGTATATATGTTTATCTATCCTAGCTAGTGTAATTCATGAACTAAACGAATCTACACAACTAGGGTTCTGAATTTAATGCAAGGAACTAAGAAACAATGTTACAACAACATGAAAATCTTATTAGTAATATCTAATAACTAAATCACAACAATTTCTAACATTTAAGAAACCCTAGGTCTAGATAATATGAAGGAAATTAAGAATCTGACTGAATTCTAGGGACTTAGTGGAATAGAGGAATCCAGTAGTGAAATCCCACATACCTGGTGATGAATTCCACAGAGAAATCTTTTCAATTTTAGGACTGGAACTGAGGAAAACTTGTTGCATTCTCAGAGAGGGTTTGGTCGACTATTTCTCCTCTTTTTCTTTAGTTTGATCGATTTTTGGAGAATGAATTGATTCTGATTAAGTTTCAAGGATTAAACTAACCAAAACGACATAATTGAGGGGTTAAACGACGTAGTTTAGGTGTCCAATACATGGGTGAAAATACCAAACGATCCCTGACATAAAACTTGATGGGGCCAACGATGGGCCTGACCGACGGACCATCGAATGACCTATAGTCCGTCCTGGTGAGCCATCGTTTGGCGTCTAAGACTGGATCTTGATGTGTCTAAACCATAGCTTGGACCACGGACCGTGGTCTGACCTACGGTTTTAAGGTACTGGCGTAGGTCAAGACTCATCTTATTTTTTATGTGGTCCTAGGGAGTGGGTTGCAGGTGGTCAACCACGGACCCCACCTACGGTCTGTGGGTCCCCTTACGGTCCGTAGACGGTCTCCGTTGGTGGTGCCTGCAACTTCTGAAAATATGCATTCTGGTCTTTCTAGTATACGGGTGTTATAAAAATCTAGGAAATGTATTCATACACATACAAAACCCTATCCAAATTGTTCTTGGAAAATTGAAATTTGGTAGCTTTTATGATCCTATGTACGGGCTATGGTTCACTTTACGACTCTTGGAGTCTTCTCGTGGATAGTAGTTAGTACTGAGTCACGAGACATTTTTCATGGATGCATTTACGATCTGTGGAATGCTTTACGATTCGTCCTGTTTCATCATAGTCTTTAAGCTTGTACTTTTGAAACACCCTGAATCTTATTTACGGGCACTTGTTTACGGCTTGTACAAGCTTTTACGGTCCATTCTAAGCACTCATTTAGCAACCTATTTTTACATATTTTTAGTACTTTTTGCATGACTGTAAGTCTATCATTGTATTGATTGGATTGTGTTGGATCTAAGGCCGTAAACGTGGACTAACTAGAGTTCCAAGTTAGTACAACTATGATGTGACATGTGTTTACCCAGCTGTGTGAGTTTTGAGAATGGCTTGATTGTGTTGGTCTGAAATCATGGTCATGGCATTCTGATAGCATATTTGTATATGATTTTGGAAAGAAAATATGCTTACGGAAAACTTACTAGGTTTTACATGTTTTCTATTGATTTTAGCTCCAACGAAGCTAGATTACTGATTTTACTACTCCCTATTTCCCATTTTATGTGAGGTAGTATGACTCGGCACGAAGTTTAAGAAAGAAAGGAAGACGTTTAAAACTTGTCGTCCAAAATGAATGATAGAAATTTATGTTGTTGCAAATCATTTCATTAAGGGTAAAATAGACATTTTATAGTTAAATTGTTACTTAATATAGAAATGTGTCATTCTTTTTGGAACTAATGAAAAAGGAAAGTAAGTCACGTAAATTGGGACAGAGGAGTAATTTTTATTGAAGGTAACTTGTTTTTGGGAGTAAATGTACTATTTTTTCCTTCTTATGCATATGTTGATAAGCTCCAATGGCCCGTACACTGCATTCTGAATTTTTCTTTTTTATTACATTTGTAGTGGGGGTTAAGGTGAGTTTTGCATTTGTCACGTGGGTCCACATGACAGCTAGCGAGATAATTCTAAAACTTTTACCTTTAAATTTGCATTGGCCACATGTTCATTGTATCTCTTTGTGTGATTGATTGACTTGTATAGCTAGAACTGTTATTGTCTTTCTTGTCGGTAGTACATGTTTACTTCTAGCATTATGTAAGACTCCTTGTTAGAACTATCGTGCTTCTTATTAATATTTATGATCCTTCTAAGCACAGTCAGCCTATGATTCCTACTTGAGTACCCCGTGTTTTAATACTCATACTACATTTTTACATCTTTTTCTGATGCAACACCTAGTATGAGTCACCCTCACTGAGCGTCGGATTCCCCCGTGGTTGTCACAGACATGGCTCGTGGTATGATCTTGGCGTCCAAAGACTTGTTGGTTTCCCTCTTTTTCATTGACTTGTATTTTGTATTCTAATTAGTCAGTTCCTTTGTACATATATAATTTCTATAGTTAGTAGCTCTTGTGTTGATGACCCAGGTCCGGGGATTAGTTCTTTTGTATAGTTTATATTTTGTGGTAACTTTAGGGCCTCTTTTGTATATTGTGTATCGTATTTACAATTAGATACTATGGTCCTATTTTGTATCCTTATTCTCGTTACTGCTTATTTCTTCTTATTATTAAGAAATTGTTATCTTCTGTAAGTTTTGATTTTGGGTTTGGCATTCCTACTCGAGAGTTGTGGTAGCGCCAACATGGCCTGATTTTCAGGTCGTGACAATAGGGTTGGAGATCCCCTAATTATTATCACCTTGAAAAATGAAATCTCAAAATCAAATCAATTAAAAAAAAACATCAACTTGTCACCATGTCTTACTTGTAAACTTATTATTTATCCATGACCTACACCATATGAATTTTGTCCTTTTTTAAAATTTATATCTATTGCTATCTATATCTATTTTTATATCAATATCTCTCTCTCTCTCTCTCTCTCTCT